>JARHVA010002376.1:2262500-2512500 GCA_037957365.1 Torreya grandis | reverse complement strand
GCCTCCATTAATGGAGCCTTGAGAAATGTTGCAGGTGTATTAGTGGACATGAAATGACCGAAAGAGATAAGACCTCCTAAAAATCCATATTCAAGTATTTGAAGACTCCACAAGAGGCTAGCTCATAGGGTGAAGGATCTCATGGTGGTACAGGCTCCTAAGAGGTTTCTAATGGTGAAAGTGTAGGTTAAAAGAAATTTTTGTAGGTCTAATGGTGTCTAAAAGAGGAAAAGGGATCAATTTCAACCTGAAATTAGGCTCATTTCACTTTATGGTATCCCAATTAAAATAGGCTATCTTCACTAACCACTAGTTGTCAAGGTTGTCTTCAAAAACATGTTAATGGTGATATATGGCATGGGATGAAAGTGGGGAGAGTTGAGAGGAGTTAGAAAAATATTATAGGAAAAATGGAGCATTAGATGGAGCTTTTAGAGGATTGAATACCTTTTGTCTAGGTGAGTGGAGAATGACATCATTAAGTCAAGTTTAAATTAAAACATAAAGTTCTCTAATGTGCAAACTTAAGTTTTTTCAATCCTTTTTAAAGCAAAAAGGTGCAAGTGAAAGCTGAATTGAGGAGTTAAAACATGGAAATAAGATACCCATCTCTCCTCCTAAGTTTGGATGAGTAGTGTGAACACTTGAAAGTGGATTCATGTCTTTTTGGGACCCTTCTACCTCTCTCCTTTTCTCTTTTCCTATTGAAGACCCCTCATTTTCTTGTCGAGAGGCATGCTGCATGCTTAGGTAAGGGGAAATTCTACCAAATTTTGTAATGAGATATCCTATTGAAGTGAATGATATTTATTTCCTTATAATATTCTTGCATCTTTATGTGTATTATTGTTTATTTGATGAGGATCATGTGGTGGGAGTTCTCCCCTTGATTTTTGTCCCCTCCCTTCACCTTTAGATATGATAGCTTTGAATTTATAGGTCTTGAATCATGTTTATCATTCATAGGTATGATGTATGATGTGAATGATTCCATTCCTTCATATTCTATCCCATTTATACAAGCTTTATAAAGAATTACTTATGCAAACTCAGCTAGTGTTATGGTTGTGTGAGTGGTAGGTCTTTTGGTTTTAGTTGTGTGTGTTTTAGTGTGGTTAGAGTATCATTATATGGTGTATCACCTTTATTTACATTTTTATTTCTTATTTTACCCCCTCTAAACCCTTTCCTAAGTCATATAATAAACTTATTAAGAGCTTAATTGGTACACCTATCAAGCTGGCCCATAACATAGATGTTTAACCCCACAATAGGACACCCACAACCTGGGGTTGTTTCCATTTTGTAGCTTAGTTGGAGAGATTTTGAAGAACCCTATCCAAGGGTGAAAATTAATGGTAAAAAAATTCTAGCATGCTCAGTGGGACACTACTATGTTCTTCATTTCACTAAAAGATTCTTGGTGTTTCCTTTTAGTGAAATCATCCTTTGAAGGCACATTCTCAAACACCAATGGTGAATCCACTATGAACATCAGCTGGTTCGGCAGCCTATGTGCCTAATTTCAGAATTTGGTATGTATAGTCAAACATATTTTGAGTAGTATGCTCATTCTCTACTTCAAAATCACACTTATCAAGATAATAATGTTTATGTGTTTTTCCAAGTGGCCTTCAATCAACCTATCATTCCTAACATGGATTTTATCTCCCTTCAACCCCCAACATGACCAAAATTAGTCCTTTTAGCAACCAAATCAGTTATATAATACCTCTTTTCAAGATCATGTTTATCCTATTACATCCTTGTTAGGATTCAAGAAAGCACAAATAAATCAGTTTTCTATGCCATCTCCTATCGAAGATCCTAAAATTGAGCCTCCAAGAGACTCAAATCAGCCCCCTAGTTAACCTTGTCAAAGCTCATCTTTGTCAAGAGTCAATAAAATAATTCTATACCATGGGAGATCGATCATGAAGGTGAATGTAGAGGTAGACCTTGGCAAAGAGTTCCCCATCCATGACATGAATAGGACAAGGGACTTCTTGCAAAAGTTTCAGAGTGTATGGGAAGTCATTGAGGAGGGAAATTATCTAGACTTTAAGAACAACAAAATATGGAATGGATACTATAAATATAAGATATGTTCACTAATTGGGAGGATGAGTATGTCCAATACAAACCAATTAGTTTTCCCTCTCCCACCCCTATGCGCATTCCCACTCAATATTTTGAAACCATCTCAACTTGGATACCCTCATATACCTTGGACCCTAACTATTTCATGCCCTTTCTTGTGAAACCACCCTCTCCTATACCAATTCAAGAAGAAGAGAAGGTGGTTTTTTTCCACACATTTCCATCATGGAAATTAGTTAAGAAAAGTATAGAGAAGAAAGAAGAGCTGTTAGTTGTGATGGTCCAAGAACCAGTTCAAGAGAAGGAGGAATTATTGGTTGAAGAGAATAACAAAGAGGTGTTATCTCATCTCAATGATATTTCCATACAATATTCTCAATACTCTTTCCCCATACCTCAAAATAAACCAAATGGACCACTCAAAGTACCTATTTGGAAGGACACTCTCTTAATCTGTAAGTAAGGTGAACTTCTTCACCCTCCCACCATCTCCATCTCAGAAAAAGAACCTATTTTACAAAAGATAGAGGAAGAAATTGTAGTCTCAAGTGATTTTAAATAATATGAGGTAAGTGTGTATGAGGAATAAATATTTATAGGTAGCCCACTTCATCAAAGCAAGCAAAAATTAGGTTTGGAGCTAGATAGGCAAGATGAGCTAATTTTTACTTGGTCAAGTGAACTCCCATTGTATATGGAAGGTAAATTTGATCAGTTTGAAAGTAATGGAAATAAATAATACTATCAAGATATTATATCCTTATTTTAATAGAAATATGAGCTCCTAATTGAGGTGGGTGAAGAAGACAAGTCAATTTTCCATCATTTAGAGTTTGAAATCAGAGTTGATGCTAGTATAGATCAAGAGGAGCAAGAGAATCAGAATGAGATATCATAATAGTTGTACCATGACTTAATGGAATAGGTAGAGGTTATAAAACAACATATAAATCCTTTAGATCATGAAAATGAACTTGTAAATTAGGTTATTGTTAGTAATTTATCCTGTCAAGGTCAAATTACTACCCCTATCAATCAAAACTTTCCTAAAACCATTCAATAGCCCTTTAAAGATGGGAATTTTGGAATAAAAGAACTAATTTTGGTTAAAAATTTCAAAAATAAATTGTAATTTGGTCATTATCATTTCAAAATAGCATTGTCAAGTTCAAATATGCAGACAATCCATGCACAAGAATCAATTTTTAGATAAAATTAAACATTTTGGGAGCTAAAAGTGGTTTCAAGACCTAAATTTTTTCAAAAAAGGTAATAATTAATTGAGGAAAATTTTAAAAAAATTAATGGGAATTTAATGAGTGTAAGTACTTGTTTTTTTATAACAATCCTCAGCATGTCTGTTGCAGATCACCATTAGAGTAGGCATCATTCTAGAGTGCCACAAAGGTTTTAAAGCCAAATTAAAAGTTGAAAAATCATATGATGATGTTGTTACATCATAATAATACATTTAAAGAGTGTAAAAACTCTAAATTTTAAGCAAACCATGCTCATTCAGGGGTATGCAATCAAATAGGCATATATGCCAAAAAGGGGTTTTTTGACTTTTCAAGAAAAATGTGCTTTCAGAGTTTTATGATAGCATGGTACATACCCCATGATCATTTTTTAAATAATTGAGAATAAGGTGAATATTTATTTTCATTTTGGTGAATTTTTCACTTTTTACAATATTAGGTACCCTTCCAAGCCTCCTATTCAGATGCTCATATATTTCACCACATGTAGAGTTTGACCAAATTATCTTAGTATGTTTTGATTACCCATATGCACTTATAATTTATGAATAATTGAGACCATTTGAGGGGATTTTATTTATTAATAATCATTAAGAGTGTAGGTAGCCTAGAATGCGCTCAATTCCCCACAAACAAATTTCATTTACATGGTAACTTTTCATATATTTTACATGGGAGCCCAATATTTTTAGAGATGTCATAGGGGTCAATTTGATACACATAAATGGAATTGGTTTATTATTTTTATGTCTTTACCTCATGAATCATCAGTTTGAAGATTCAGCTTCAGAACCTTCCTAAGCACCTAAAAACTAGTTTCAAGAAAAGTGGGTTTTCTTGAAATAAAATCACCATGAATCAACATAAAACCTTTTCAAACATAAATTAAACTCTGATAGGATTCCATAAATGTAAATTTTATGCATGGAGCTATATAAATGACGTCTGAAATCACATTTTTATGGAAAAAAGTGTGTAATTTGAAGTACAGGTAGTAAAAAAGTATCTAATCATTATATATTGAATAATAGAACTTGAAATCAATCCTAAAATATTTATTTGGTTATAAATAATCTTGGAGGTACCCCTACTAGCTCAAGCGAAATGGCCAATCTATTGGAAATTTGTGCAAAATTGGCCTAGTCAACCCTACTGACTAAATGGTGAATTTTTTCTCATAAAAATCACAATTTTGGTGATGAGGAATTTTTGTCAGGTATAAATTTATTGTTTTTCCAGGTTTCATGGTGTCCAAGTGTTCAAATTAGCCTTTAGGTTTAACTAGTCAAATTGGCCTAATTGTTCAAGGAGCTAAGTTTGAGTTTCATGTTGAAAGGTTATTAAATGAGTTCTATTTTTGAGTTCCATGCCACTTTACTGCTGTTTGGATAAGATGATTATATTTTTTTAATCCTTAAAAATAATTTTCATGCAAAAGGAGGGCTATGTGAGTATTTTTGGTCTTGTATTTTGATTGACTAGTTCCAAGTAATACTTTTCTCCTAGTCATCTCCTTCCAACTCATCTTCAACTTCAATCAAGAGGCATATTACTTTAAATATTGTGGCATATAATTTCATGCAAGGAATTTTGAATTTTCAACTTGGGCCCCACCACCAAATTTCTATGCCAAAGTTAAGAAAAACATGCAAGTTTAACTAATTTGAAAGATTTTAATGATTATTTTAAACATTGTAAAAAGTGTTTATCCTGAGTGAAGTTACCAAGACCACCCTTATCCCTTTTCAATTCCACTTAGGTATGTTTTAGGTTTTGAGACATATATATTGGATTAATCAAGCCATTTTTTAAGATTCTTGAAGCTAAGAGAGAAATTATAAGTTGGACCATTTATCAATAAAGGAGTTTTTATTCTATATCTGAGTTTTGACAGAAGAATAATGTGTATTTGGTTATGCATCATCATATAAGTTATATTTATCTCCTTTTGGCAATGCTCTTCCTCACCTATCTCTCTATCTGACCATCTATAGGTCATTTAAAGAGGTTTTCAACCCTTCATCTGAAACTTTTTTGCTTAAGGATAAAAATAGAAATTTTATTGATTATATGTGTGCATTGATTTCAATAACTTTAGAGGATTTGGATAAATTAGGTGTATTTCCCCATTTAACTAGGATTTATTTTAAGTTTCCCTTTCCCCTTTTCACCCATAAATATAAAAAATCAGATTTAATAGACATATTTTAAGGGAACCAACCCTTTCTAGAGGTTTTTCTCATCAGAGTCACCCACACTCTGAGAAGTTCCCATTGTATCAGTTAGAGAGATGGTGTGTTCTGCACATCTTCAAATAGGGTGCACTCTAGAGTGATAACAATTTTTGGCATGCCCGATGGGACAAGATTGTAGTACATCATCTTCATATTTGGTTTCTGGTACTCTTGTGGCTCTCATCTCAAGGAAAAGGTACATTGTTTATCATAATTCCAGTTATCTTCATGAATTTCTACGCTATGACAGCCTACAGAGAAGAATTTCATCATTCTTCTCCTTTTCAACATTTCTATTATGATTCCCATGACCCATATCATCCATATGAATACTATACATATCCTTATCAACAGTATGAAATCACATACTAGTCCTATAACCATGATCCATATGCATCTCATCCTCATCCATATGAGCCTTACCCATTTAAAGATCAATCACCCTTCAAAAAATCTCTAAATTTTCATGATGAGATAGAGAAAGTGAGGAGGGTAAGCCAAATTATTGTTGAAAAGTTATCAGCCTATAAATAAGAGTTATTTGATAAGCAATCCCACTCCCAAACATCAATACCTTTTGATACCCCATATCAATATCCATGGATTCCAAGTCCATCTCAGTAAGAAACTTTCCCAATCATGCCTCAAGATGAAATTCACCCAATACTAGATGCTTAGCTTGCATCCCTTTCCCCTCAAAATCCAAAATCCTTTCCTTCATGGAAAACCATTCAAGGAAATATGTAGAAAGAGGAGGTGACAATTGTTTATGTTAAATAGCCTCAAAATCAAAACTAGGTACCTATGGCACAACCATTGGATTTGTCTCACCTTTTGTAGTACTTTTAGGGATCTATTGTGCCTATCCTAGATAAGGAACCCATACTTTTTGAAGCAAAATATGAAGTTGCAACTAATGTAGATAGAGATGAAAGAGTATTGCATGATCATAAGGAGGACATAATCATAGACACACTTAGTGTCAAGGATGAAATGGATGAAGTCAAAGAGGTTGTTGCTATGATTGAAGGTTAACTAATATTAGATGATGAAATTAAAGAGGAAGACAATTTAATCATTCAAATTGAAGGTTTTTTCATGAACTCATTGATCCAACAAGGGTTTCTGTCCATCATGAAGAACAATAGCTTGTAGAAGTGATAGAAAATGAGTACCAATTACCATAAGAAGTTGAAGATAATTTGCAACCTTATGATCACAATGAAGAAATTTCAATTGTACTTCAATTTCATGAGAAAAAGTCCTTAGATTTATTTAATATATTTTGTTTAGGGTATTCTTTACGTGAATGTGGTCCATTGCAAGATGAGAAGAGTCTTTTCACCAAGCAAGAAGTGATTATTTCCTTAGAAGATGACATGTTTAAACATCTCAAGCATGGTTATCAACCTCTTTCATCATATTTAGATGATTATATACTTTTGGAAGCTAAGTATGAACACAAATGGCCTCAAGAAATCACAAAATCTGAATCATCTCTCTTAGAGATCAACCTTGAAGATATGTCAAAGAAGATAAAACATGTTGGTTTACATGATTATGATTAGTAATTGAGATGATCTTGCAAAGTACACAAATTTGGGAACAAGATGATTAGGTCTTGGATCCATACCTACAATCAATGTACCTAATATTAGAGGTTGGAATCCCAGATACACCATCAAGAAGATATGATCGTCTAATTGCTCCTAGTTACAGAAAATATCTATCAAGAGATGGCAAATATATTTCAAGATTCTTTGGGGCATCAAATAGCTTTCCTTTTGATCTAGGAGGACTAGCAAGGTGGAGGTTAGTTTATACATAATACAATACCTTTAGTTTCATTCCTATAAGTGCTTTTTTTCACATGATTTTAGTATTTGTTTTTCCTTTTTTGTTGTTATTATCCTTTCCTCTAAGTGCATACATGCACATGTTCATTATTATTTTTGTCAGTTTCTCTTATTGTGTATTGGTCTGAAAGCTTTCCTAATTTTAGTGTTTGTCTTGATATATCCAATTTTGTCATTTTTATCTAGTGTTTCTAAGTTATTTGACTATTAGGATGGTCAATCACCAGTGAAGTCACCAAATTGTTAGTAATTTGGCATATCAAGGTCAAATTACTACCCCTATCAATTGAAACTTTCCTAAAACCATTTAATATCCATTTAAAGATAGGAATTATGGCCTAAAATCACTAATTTTGGTTAAAAAAATAAAAAATGTATTGTAAATGAGTCATTATCATTTCAAAATAGCATTGTCAAGTTCAAATATGTAGATAATCCATGCATAGGGATCAATTTTGAGAGAAAATTGAACTTTATATGAGCTAGAGGTTGTTTCAAGACCTAATTTTTTTAAATGTAATCATGAATTGAGGAACCTTCTAAAAAAATTTCATGGCCATTGGATGAGTGGAGATACTCATTGTTTTGTAACAGTCCTCAGCATGTCTATTGGAGATCACCATTAGAGTATGCATCATTATGGAGTACCACAAAGGTTCAAAAGCTTAGGTAAAAGTTTAAAAATCATATTATGATGTTTTTAAATCATAATAATACCTTTAAATAGTTTAAAATATCTAAATTTTAAGTAAACTATGCTCATATAGGCTTATGCAATCAAATAGGCATATATGCCAAAAAGGGTTTTCTTGACTTTTCAAGAAAAATGTGATTTCAGATAGTTTTGATATAATATTATAGACCCCATGATTTTTTTAAGCATTGGGAATTAGGTGAATATTTATTTTTATTTTGGTGATTTTTTCACTTTGTATAGTTTTAGGCACCCTTCCAAGCCTCCTGTTCAAATGCTACTATATTTCACCACATGTGGAGTTTGACCAAATTATCTTAGTATTTTTTTATTAACCCTATGATATTATTATTCATTAAAAACTGATATCATTCTAGGGTTTTTGATTTATGAACAATCATTAAGAGTCTAGGTAGCCTAGAGTACCGTCAATTCCCCACAGGCAAATTTCATTTACATGGTAGCTTTTCATATATTTCACATGGGAGACCAATATTTTTAGAGATATAATAGGGGTAAATATTATACACATCAATGTAAGTGGTTAAATATTGTGAGG
Organism: Torreya grandis; assembly: GCA_037957365.1. NCBI lineage: Eukaryota > Viridiplantae > Streptophyta > Pinopsida > Cupressales > Taxaceae > Torreya > Torreya grandis. The sequence continues at coordinate 2,503,798 of JARHVA010002376.1, read as the reverse complement.
TTTATACCTCATGAATCATTAGTTTGAAGATTCAGCTTTAAAACCTTCCTAGGCACCTAAAAAACTAGTTTTGGGAAAAGTGGGTTTTATTGAAATAAATTTAGAATGAATAAACTTGAAAAAATTTCAAAAATTAACTAAACTCTTATAGGATTCTATAAATGTAAATTTTATGGATGGATCTATAAAAATGAGGTTTGAAATCATGTTTTTTGTGGAAAAAAGTGTGAATTTGAAGTACAGGGTAGTTAAAAAGAATATAATAATTGGAGATCAAAGAATAGAACTTTTTATTCATCCTAAAATATTCATTGGTCATAAATCATCCCAGAGGTACTCCTACCAGCTCAATAAAAATGTGCAGTCTACTAGAAATTTGCACAAAGTTGGCCTAGTCAACCCTGTGACTAAATGGAAAATTTTTCTCATCAAAATCACAATTTTGGTAATGAGGAATTTTTATCAGGTATAAATTTATTGTTTTTTCAGGTTTCATATCTTATTTTTTCATGTTTCATGGTTTGAAAGTGTTCAAATTAGCCTTTAAGCTTAACTAGTCAAATTAGCTTAATTGTTCAAGGAGCTGAGTTTGAGTTGGCATTAAAAGGATATTCAATGAGTTCTATTTTTTATTTCCATGCCACTTTATTTTTATTTGGATAATATTATTATATTTTTTAATCCTTAACAAATATTTTCATGCAAAAGGAGGGCTATTTGAGGATTTTTGGTCTTGCATTTTAATTGACTAGTTCCAAGTAATACTTTTCTCCTAGTCATCTCCTTCCAACTCAGCTTCAAGTTCAATCAAAAGGCATATTCCTTTGAATATTGTGGCATAGCATTGCATGCAAGTAATTTTTACTTTTCAACTTGGGCCCCACCACCAAATTCCTATGCCAAAGTTAAGAAAAACATGCAAGTTTAATTAATTTGGAAGATTTTAATGATTATTTTAAACATTGTAAAAGGTGTAAATCTTGAGTGAAGTTAACTAAGACCACCCTTACCCCTTTTCAATTCCACTTAGGTCTATTTTATGTTTTTAGACATATATATTGGCTTAATCAAGCCATTTTTTAGGATTCTTGAAGCCAAGAGAGAAATTGTAAGCTAGACTATCTATCAATAAAGAAGTTTTTGTTCTATATCTGAGTTTTAACAGAAGAATAATGTGTATTTGATTTTACATTAGCATATAAGGGAGATTTATCTCCTTTTGGTATGTCCCTTACTCACCTATCTCTCTCTATCTCACCTTCTATAGGTCATTCGAAGAGGTTTTCAACCCTTCATCTAAAACATTTTTGCTTAAGGACAAAAATATAAATTTTATTAATTATATGTGTACATTGATTTTACTAACTTTAGAGGATTTAGACAATTCAGGTGTATCACCCCTTTTAACTAGGATTTATTTTAAGTTTTCCATTCCCCTTTTCACCCATAAACACAAAAAATTAGATTTAATAGACATAATTTAAGGGAACCAACCCTCTCTAGAGGTTCTTCTCATCAAAGAGTCACCCACACTCTAAGAAGCTCCCATTATATTAGATGTAGAGATGGTGTGTTATGCACATCTTCAAATAGGGTGCACTCTAGAGTGATAATGGTTATAGATGTTGACTAGTCTTAAGATGAATTATCCTTTGAAGGTAGTATTGATGTCTTCAAGAATGAAAGAGAGTGGTCAGATCTAGAATGACAAGAATATGACATTTTGAACCTTATATGGGTTTGTGAGCTTCCATATGGCTTCTTCTAAGGTGAGTAGAGCAAGAATGGTGTTAAGGTTGGAATTATCCCTTGTGACCAAGAGGATGATAATTTTTGGGATGATTTAGAGTCATTTTATGCAAACTTGGACACCCAACATTCAATCCCAAGACAAGAAATTGATCATATAGATGCCAAGACAAAGTATGATCCTAATAATCTCTTAAGGGCCAAGGTTATAGTCATAAATAAATTAAAATGCTCACATAGCTTTGAGGAGACACAAAGTGGAAAGATAATAGTCACTCTCCCAAATCAGATTGAGAAATTCTCCTAAGACATTCTTCATATTGAAGATCATCATGGGATCAGTTTTGAGTCATCTCAAGAGTACGTATACATTGAGGACATGTTTGTTCTAATTGAACCTCTTGAGAGGAATGATTTAGAAATAATAGTGTTTTATAAGTAGAGTGTCATTAATCATGTTCCTCATCATGAAGGGAGTGATCCAAAAACCTTTCTTTTTGATCTAGGAATAGATTAAATCTTCAAGTTAGTTGTATATAGTAGCTGGTGTGTTATTTTTTCTCTAAGTGCCTTTGGCATAGTTTGTTTGTACAATTGGTTTCCTTTGTTGTGTGATTTAGAGGTAGAATGTTGTTATCAATTTTTAGATATTTTTTAGAGGATGGAATCATTGAAAATCAAATTCAAATAAACTGGTTGGATATGTTGAGAGACTCCCTTGCCTGATAGATATATGAGGCACAAGTCTTTTAGTTAGCAGGCTAGCCAACTCCACAAAGTAATCAAGATATTTTTACCATTTTTGGACTCCTTAGACCAAAGGTCAACACCCATAACTTAAAAATTTTAATCTTAAGGCATTTACCCTCTTAAATCATCAGAATGAGATCATCAAGTTGGAGTTAGGGTGCAAAAACACTCATTGGTAAGCCTGTAGGTCAAACATAAGAAGATATGGTTAGTATGTGATTTTTCAAAGGCAAGAAATATATATTATCATTTAATAAATGACTCATCAATTTCCCCTTTTTCTTGGTTTATGAGTCACTTTCTATCCATGATAGGATGATGCAAGGTACTAGTAGTTTAGGTGTATTGGTGTGAGGCCTATAAGAGTGTTTTGGTACATAAGTGGTGAATCAATATGGTATTAAAGGTAATTTAGAATAAAAATACATGAATTGGATGGAGTAGAAAATAATCATAAAATCATATTTTTTAAATTATTATAAGACTCAAATACCATTCCTTAAGGTCTAAAAAACATTTTTTTTGCTCTATCTAGGCTTGAGAAGATTAGCAAAACATCTATGTCAGGTCAAATGACAACCAATGGTAAGAGAAATAGTTATTTATATGGTGAATAATATTTAATATCATGATATAATGACATTATAGACTCCAATAATCCCTCAAGGAAGAAATATTGTGTTTTGACTCCCTAATCCATGCATTTTCTCAAGCTTAACGCCATAGTTACTCTAAGGTTTGCATATGATAATAAGGTTTAAAGGTATAAAATTTGTCATGGAACATCATAGTATATTCCCCAAGGTTAATAAAATGTTTTAGAATATTTTTCATACATTTAAAGGACAAAAAATCCATTTTTTAGTTTTCTAGGCTAAGAGAGATAGGAAAGGCCTAGAGTGCCAAAAGAAGGGGGTGACAACAGTAATTTACTTGAAATTTAGGAACTTAAATTTTGAATATATTTTGGAGAATTTTTATTATTGATAAACCTCTATTTGTTTTTTATTTCACCCCTATAACTGAAGAACCGTTATCAAATCCAAAATCCATTTAAAACCCTTCTTAAACCCTCAAAGCTTGGTTTTGAGAGAACTTTCACATTTTTTTATATTTTTTATACCAAAAAAATGTGGTGTGATATATTATGGGGTATATTTAAATTTATAAACCTACCTCCATAAAATTTTACAGGAAAAAAGTGGAAAAGTGCAAGTTGGCCGAATTCAAGGTTTTGGCACGCAAATATAGACAGTTAGAAACTGCATTTTTGAGGCACTTAATGGGTTTAATAGTAAAATATAATGATTTAATAAGTTATATGGGTACTTAAAAGTTATAAAAAAAATTAATTAGGTCTTGAGACCTCATAAATCTCAAGATACACCTTTTTATTTCTCCCTATGTCTCACAGTTTAGATTTTCTAAGTGTGCTTAGGAGTGGAAAAATAGGTTTTGGGGCATCTAGATGTAAAATCAAGTTATAAAATTTGGTAAAGTTGGTTATCATGAATTTGTTTATATATATAATATTTTCTTGGTTAAATATTTATTTTAAGTACCCACTATTTTTACACAGTCCTATGCCTATCTGTTGAGGAGAACATGAAGTTAGGGTGTACATCAAGCCTAAATTGTGTTTTTTAAGGTTTTATTTTATTGAATGATGAAAAAAATTATTTGAAAATTTTATAATTTATTAAATTTCCCAATTAAAAAATAATTAGGTCTTGATACCCCATATATCTCAAGATATGACTTTTATCGCTTCCTAGTTTTCTTGTTTCTCACAAGCATGAGAGAGCTAGTACGGATCTCAAGAAGACAATGGATGTTTTAAGTGAATGATGAATTTGGAAACATGTTTATATGAATTAAAATATTTAGCATACCTAAAAATTTCTATGTGATGGTTCAATATTGATAGAGAGAGATCAAGAGAGAGGAAAACCAAGTTGTCATATCTCTATTAATGGACTCTGTGCTCAAAACTAGGTCTAAACATGAAGGTTGTATGGGTAAAATGGGAAATTTATGGGATGAAAGGTAATTATTAATATCCATAAGATCCATTATAATTATGTAATCATGTTTATTATGCCAATAGAGGCTTATTTTATCCCAATTTAGCATAAAGACATACCTAGACCTAATAGGCTTGGAAGGTGGCAGACCTTCTCAAGCTATTTTATGGAGCTCATAAGTGTATTAGAGGCTGATATTAGTATTAATGGAGGGTTATTACCAATATAAAGATTCATAATAATTTATAGGGAGTTTTCAAGCCCAAAGGCATATAAAGAAGGTCTAAAATCGTTGCAAGATATAGAGGTCTAGGGGGTAGCTAAGGGATGATCAGAGGATTTTCACTTAAATTCAAGGTAAAAGACATGGATATGAAATTATAAATAATTCAAAAAAATTTACAAGGTTTTTAAAAAAAAATTAGGACTCAAATTTACATCCTTGAATCATTTTTTCACTAAAACTAGCCTTCTTGACTAGGCCTTCTCAGGGAGCTCAAGGGGTACCTTTAAATACTCATCACATGATCCAAAGTTTGTATAGGGATATAAACTAATAGGAGGTGTATATGGTACTTTAATACCAATTACATTCATTAGGAGAGATAAAGAGGTCCTATTCTTTATGATTAATTATTAATACCAAAAATTGCTCAAAACCTTTCCAAATCCTCTCTAGTGGATCAATTGGCTCCAAGCTTCTTTAAATGAGTTATTTTGCCCTAAATTCACCTTTAAGATATATAAAAGCATGAAATAGATTCTATAATAATATATTGGGTCTATTTGGAGAGATAATTTGGTAGGTATGGGCTATTTGAGGCTCTTTTTGGCTATTTTTTCAAGATTCTCAAAGGTATTCCAAAGGAGAAGATTTTTAAATGGTTTGAAGAGGTTATCCTACCCTTGAAGTGTCATCAATTTGTTTTATATGAGATACTTCAATCCATCATGGCCTATTAGTATTCATAAAATCAATTTTTGGGTCTCTAAAAAATTTTAAGTTTGGTCTCCATTTATGGTGCCTTGAGAAAATTTGTAGGTGTATTAGTGGCCATGGAATGACCCAAAGAGATAATAAGACCTCCTCAAAATCAATATTCAAGTTTTTGGATACTCCAAAAATATTTTAACTCATATTTAATCTTTAGGGTGAAGCATCTTATGATGGTACAAGCTCCTAAGAGGTCTCTAATAGTGAAAGTGTAGGTTAAAGGAAATGTTTGCAGGTATAATGGTGTCCAAAGGAGGAAAAGGGATCCATATCAACATGAAATTTGACACATTTCACTTTATGGTCTCCCAATCAAAATATGCTATCTTCACTAACCACTAGTGGTCAAGGGTGGCTTTTAGAAGATGCTAATGGTCAAGTATGGCATGGGATGTAAGTAGGGAGAGTTGAGAGGAGTTTGAGAAATCTTATATGGAAAATGGAGCATTAGATGGATCTTCTCTAAGATTGAAGACCTTTTGTCTAGGTGAGTAGAGAATAACATCATTAAGTAAAGTTTAAATTTGAACATAAAGTTCTCTAATGTGTAAACTTAAGTTTTTTCAAGCTTTTTTGAAGCAAAAAGGTACAAGTGAAAGCCAAATTGAGGAGTTAAATCATGGCAAGAGGAGCCCTATCTCTCCTCCTATGTTTGGATGAGTATTTTGAACACTTGAAAGTGGATTAAATTCTTTTTGGAACCCTTTTATCCCTCTCTTTCTCTCTTTTACTATTTAAGAACCCTCATTTTCTTGTTGAGAGGCATGCTTAATGTTTTGGCAAGGGGAAACTCTACCAAATTTTATAACGAGATAGCCTATAAAAGTAAATAAGATTGATTACCTTCTACTATGCTTGCATCTCTGTGTGTATTATGGTTTTTTTGATGAGGATCATGTGGTGGGAGTTCTCCCCTTGATTTTTTATTCTCCCATCACCTTTGTGTATGATAGCTTTGATATTTTAGGTCTTAAGTAATGTTTATTAGTCATAGGTCTGATGTATGATGTGAATGAGTCCATTCCTTGATATTTTAGAACATTTCTACAAGCTTTTTGAATAATCACTTATACAAACTTAGCTAGTGTTAGGGTTGTGTGAGTGGTAGGTATTTTGGTTTTAGTTGTGAGTGTTTTAGTGCAGTTGGAGCATAATTCTATGGTGTATCACATTTATTTACATTTTTATTCTTCCTTTTCCCCCTTCTAAACCCATTCCTTAGTCATAGAATAAACTTAATAATAACTTAACTAGTAAACCTAGGGAGCTATCCCATAACTCAAAGGTTTAGCCCCGCAATAAGACACTCACAACCTAGATTTATTCTCATTTTATAGCTTCATTAGAGAGATCCTAAGGAACCCTTTCCAAGGGTGAATATTAATGCTACAATAGTTTTTAGCATGTCCAATAGGACTACTATTGTATTATACATCTCACTGAAAGGTTCTTGGTGTTGTCTTTTAGTGCAATCAACATTTAGAGGCACATTTTCAAACACCAATAGCAACTCAAATACAAACATCAACTAGTCAGGTAGTCTAAGTGCCTAATTTAAGAATTTGGTACATATAATCAAACATATTTTGATTAGTATACTCATTCTCTACCTCAACATCACACTTGTCAAGATAATAATGTTTATGTGTTCCCCCCAAGTGGTCCTTAAGCAACATATTAGCCCTACCATGGCTCTTACCTCCCTCCCACCCCTACACATGACCAAACTCAGTCCCTTTGGCAACCAAATCAGTCATCTAATCCCCTTTATCAAGACCATGTTTATCTTGTTACATCCTTGTGAGGCTTCAAGAAATCACAAGAAAATTAGTTTTTTATGCCCTATCCTATCCAATATCCTAAAACCTAACCTCCAAGAGCCTCAAATCAACCACCTAGTCAACCTTGTCAAATCTCATCTTTGTCAAGAGTCCAAAAAATCATTCTAAACCATGGGAGATCAATCATGGAGGTGAATGTAGAGATAACCCTTGGTAAAGAGTTCCTTATCCATGCCATTAATAGGACAAGGGAATTATTATAAGAGTTTTGGAATGTGTGGGCATCCATTGAGAATGGAGATTATATAGAATTTGAGAAGAACTAAGTAAATTAATGGATACTCTCAATAGAGGAGATGTTGACTCATTGGGAGGATGAGTATGTCAAACCCAAACCAATAAATTTCCCCTCTCCTACCCCTATGCCCATTCCCACTCAAGATTTATAAATCATCTCAACTTAGACACCCCCTACACCTTAGACCCTGACTATGTCATGCCCTCTCTTCTGAAACCACCCTCTCCTATATCCACAAGAAGAAGAGAAGGTGTCTATTCCCTACACATTTCCATCATGTAAATTAGTTAAGAAAGGTATATAGAATAAAGAAAAGGTATTAGTTGTGGTATTTTAAGAATAAGTTCAAGATAAGGAGTTAGTGGTTAAAGTGAATAACAAAGAAGTGTTAGCTCAGCTCAATGAGCTTTCCCTATAATATTCTCAAGACTCTTTCTCCCTCCCTCAAGAGCCACCAAGGGACCACTTAAGGTACTTAGTTGCAAGGACACTCCCTTAAACTACAAAGTAGATGAACTTCTTCGCCCTCCCACCATCTCCCTCTTGGAAAAAGAACTTGCTTTACAAAATATAGAGGAAGAGCTTGTAGTCTCAAGTGAGTCTCGAGAAGATGAGGTAAGTGTGTATGATGAATAAATATTCATAGGTAGACCACTTCATCAAAGTAAGCAAAAATTAGGTTTGAGATATATAGGCAATATGAGTTAGTTTTCACTTCATCAAGTGAAATCCCATTATCTATGAAAGGTAAAGTTGATTAGTTTTCAATTAATGGCCCCGAATAAGACTATCCAGATCTTGTAGTCTTAGTTGAAGATCAAGATGATCTCCTAAGTAATGTGGGTGAAGAAGACAAGTGAAGTTGATATTCTTTGGAGCTTGAAATCGGACCTGATGCTAGTGTTTATCAAGATGAGCAAGAGGATTATAATAAGGTTTTTATAATGTTATATAATGCATTCCTAGCCTTAGTCATGGTCTATTAAGTTTTTTTTTGTCATTTTAAGTCTTTTAGTGGGCTTTTAGGGGTCATAAATTCAAGTGGCATGGTTTTAAGGTACCTATGTGTCATTTTTTACTTGAAAACATCCAATAAGTTAGTTTAAATATCAAGGATGTTAGTTACACCCAAATATTGTAGGTTATCTAACTGAAATCCAAGAAATCAACTAAAAGGGATCATTTTGGCAATTATACAGCTCATGGGGATGTGTACCACATGATACAAGATCATGGAAGGCCTCTTCACCTTCTTAAAAATCATATTAATATTTGGTTTTTTTTTGTAAGTACCCTTTTAAATCCAAAACTATTCTTCTTCTTTTTTGCATTTTTAGAATACAAAAGTGACTTTTAGGTTTGTGCTTAGTATGGATAGCAAAAGAGGTTTTAAGATAAATGATATTGGGATATGATAGTACACTTAGATACATTAATATCCATATTAATAGTGAAAGGATTGATTAAATGTGCTTTATGAACCATCCTCATGAAGTGGACTATATCTTTCTACTAGCTGTTTCATGCACCCTATAGGTTTTACTCTGTTTTTGTCAGACCATATGAACCAATTGGTGATGTCTACTCTAGAGGATGTTGGATACCTTATTATATGGTAACCATTATTATTTTAATTCTTTATAATGTTTTTATGAGAAATTTAATCCATTTTTAGGAAGGTGTCACCACTGTGAAGTTTCAGTCAATTCTACCTTGTTATAGAATGTTGGTATTCTATAGAGTTTTCATGTGAGTTGAAGATGGTGTTCCATAAGTATTTGGATAATATTAGTACATATTCACATGTTTGGTTCCACCATATCATGCTTTGGGTAAATTCCCATCTTATCATTCTCCATTGTAACTCTTTGCCCAATTTCACTTACAGTTACCTATATAAGCTTGTTTATCCTATCCATGGAATTATAATTAGAGTGTTTTAGTTATACAATCAAAAAATAGATGAGGAGAGTCCACTTGGATGATTGGGAAAATTACAAGTTTGATCACATTCTCATTCAACATGCCAAACAATCATGAGATGCCTTTGCTTGCTCTATTCCATATATATACAAGTGATTTTCACATTGAAAAAGATGTTTTGGGACTCATTTCAAGATGTATTTAGTATCAATCATGCATTTTGAATGTTTAAAATATGTTTTAGATTCCCATGAGGCATTTAATCCACTTTGTTGCTCTATTCCACACTCATTATCTACACATAGACTAATACACACCTACAGGAGCCATTGTTGATGTCATACTGAAAGGTGGAAACCCTGATATGGTTCTAATATCTTAAGATTGATAAAAGTGTATTGGAATGTTTGATGAGAGCATATAAATTTCATATTCATGGATATATTTCATACTACTCATACTCAAATCACTATTTGTGTACCAAAATATCCACCTACAAGTGGTTGAGTAGGGGACTAATATGTTTATATGTAGAGGTTGAAATAGCTTGACACCTCCTTAAGGTATTAGTATGATAATAAAACCATGAAATAAATATATAAAGTGTCAAAAGGGAAAAAATAAGTGTGAAACCATGTTGAGGAGACAAGAGACTATGTTTAGGGAAGCCTTCCCTAAAATGTCAAAACAAAGGTCAAGGGGATTTTTGTGTATATCTTAAAACATGGTTGTAAAAGGTTTTAAGTCATCTAGATAGATGAATCTTGTAGCCCATATCATAGAGAGTTTCCATGTCAAATGAGGGTAAAAAACTGAAGAGAGGATGGAAATGAAGGGCCTCAAATATGCCATTAAAAATATTAAAATACTCCATTAGCATCTACAAGCTTGTAGTTATGAATGGATTTTTGACACAAAGGAGCAAAAATAAACACACCCTCATGGATATAAAATTTCAACTAATGGAATGGTATAAAAATGGAATTAGAATATCAAGAGGAGGTTGATACATGACTGTGCAAGCTCTATGGTCACCTATAGGTGTCCTTCTAATGGGAAATAGGCACCTACAATAGAGTATAAGATAGTGACCCTAAATCGATGCCTAAATGGTGTTTTAAGACTTTAAAAGTTGAGTGTAGGCTCAAACATGTACTTTGTGACCTAAGGGGGTTCTAGGGAAGTCTTCATATATCATACCCAAGTCCTCAAGAGCTAATGTTCACTTACAATAGTCTAAAGGTAGAGTTCATAGTCAAAGGTAGTTAGTGACTCAATGAAGGTGCTTAATGGTGTCTTAGCTCATCAAAATTTAATACAAGGTAAAATAAGATACAATATGGCCATAAAAATTCAATTGAAGTCTCCCAACATCATAACCCAAGTCTCAAGAAGTAAAGCAACCTATAGGTAGGTGTCTGAGTCAGAGTAGTGGAGGACTCATTTATGAACCAAGGTGCATGTAGAGGGATAATGAGAGGCTAACATGATGAATTAAACCTATATACACCACATCCATATCCATGATGAGACTCATAAGGTTTGAGTAAAGCAAAAGAATCCTATATAGACCTCTTGAAACCCTATATGCACTTACAGTATGGTACAATCTTGATGATGGTAAGGTTGGAGATGAACTTATCTAAGAATAAGAAGAGGGTTACAAGAAATTAAAAATGGATAATGATTTTTCAAAAGGTTTTTTTAATCAATAATCAATAATTTTCTAAGTTAATCATCCACTCTTCTTTCTAACCAAAGTCATTAGTTCGTACATTTGCTCCAAGAAACCTCTTTGCTCAATAGATGAATATGAGGAATCTAAAGAAGAGAAATGTTTTGGGTGAATTAAATTATTAATAAGTTATAATTTAGTATTAATAACATGTTCAAATATCTTAGGAGAATTGGTTTATATTGGATAGGTCACTGTTAGGTGGATTTGAGAAAATTGTAAGAAAATAGGCTTTTTAGAGGCCTTTTTGGGTATTTTGAGCTAGTTAGGAACCTAAATCAAGAAATAAAAATAAACCTTTTGGTATAAAGTATAATTATAATATAATATAGATCTAAAAATATTCACTTTTAATTTTAAGAGAGGGATATACCTCATTGTTTTGTCTCATATGTGAGCGAGTCAAAGAAAATCAGGTTTTAGCAAAGCAAGCTAGTGCGGTAAAAAAAAGGATAAAGAACTTTATGAAAGGTTTGTAAAACCTATATAAGAATGTTTTGAGGTGTATAAAAGACAAATATGTTCTAGGTATAACTATTTCAGGCTCATACTTCTCAATATGACCAAAATACCCTTGCACATAGTCCAACTAGACAACCTTTCACTAGGCCTAATTGTTGGATGAGAGAAAAAGATGAAAAGGAGTAGTTTGGATGTTATGTGATGTATTTTTATTATTTAATGAGGTTTGAAAATTAATATTACACCAACAAAATCATGAAAAATAAATCTAAGTAACCAAAGCTAGCTTGGGGCATGTTAGGCTTATTAGGCCTTCAAGGGACCTAGAGCTAATTGGGGGTCCATCTTCACTCCCAACTTTTTGTGGGATATCTAGTTTATTGGGAAAAGTTAGGGAGATGTAATTAGACATGTTTGAACTTGTATTATGTGTAGGAAACTATGGGAAACCTACTTCTAGCTCAAAGAGAATCCAAGCATGCAAGAAAGGTAGAAACAAGCTCGATGGGGTGACTTCAAGTGTTCATATATCCTATAAGAGTTTACATGGGAACCAAATGAGTTTTGAGGGCTTATTATGGTCATTTAAAATCAGTTTTTTGGAATTTTTTTTCAATTTAAATTTTAGAACTTTATAAATAATGCTTAAGACTAAAAACTACCTAAAACCCTACTAAACCCTTAGTCAATACCTGATGGAGAAAACAAGTTTTGAGAACTATCTAGATGACATATTTTGACCATGAAAAATATTATAACTTGTATTGGACTCACTCAAGTTCCATACCATACTTTTAAACTGGATGGAATTGTATGAATAAGGTGCAAAATAGGGTATTTTGACCATTTTGTGTATTTTGTAGGTTTTAGAAGAGGTCTGAAGATGCAATCAGGTTTGAGAGGAATATATGGACTTTTAATAACTCCCTATGGTAATTTTATTCCAATAAAAAACTCCCAAGTGTCCAAACTAGAGCTCCCATATCAACTAGTCAAAATTGTCATAGTAAACATAAGGGCGAGAAGTGTGAAAACCTCAAGTGGATGTCCTTTTAAGGTGTACCTAAGAATTATAATGCCATGGAGGGTATTTAAAATTGTCATAAACTCCATAAAATTTATTTTAATGTAAAACTAATACTAATTTTGAGGCCAAGTGTGAGGGGTGATATAAAAGAAGAGTGTTTTAGACTATAGGTAGTGATGGCTTCCTTATAGGAGTTTATAGATGATTAGGACTAAAAAAAATGCATGGAGAGGCATGTATAAAATCCTTTCCTCTCATACCAATAATTATACCTATCCCTAGTTAGTTGTGGGACATTCAAACATGTCTAAATCATGAAGGTAGGTTTTTGAGCTAAAATGAGGAGTTTCATACCATTTTTCATAAGTTTCATGAATTGTATGGACATTTGGAGCTCTTAAAATTTCATTGTTCATTTCACATATCTTTGTCATGTAAATTTAACCTCTTTTCTCAGCTTGACATATTTCCTAGTGACCTTTGGAGTTCCCTTGTCTTACCACTCTCCTAAATGCTATAAATATTGACTCTTTTGGATCTTTTTAGTAACCTTAATTGGTTGATGTTGAAACCCTAGCCAATTTTATAATTTATTGTCTCTTGAAGAAATAAAAAATTTTGATTTTACTACATACATGTTTTACATTGAGTGTTGTTTCAATATTATTGGTCTTGTCTAATACAAGATGATCTTTTCGAGCACGTTATCCTTGATTGTTAACCAAATGTGCAAAAGAGTAATTTTTGTAGGTCTTTGTTAGTGTTCTCTTTTAAGTGTATGTGTGTTTTATAAGTGATTCATGACTATATTACATAAATTAATCATTAATTACCCTCCTAAGAATCAAAATACCTCTTGAATTTAGCATATGAAACATTGATGTGACAATCTTTCTTGAGTTGTGAGTTTTATGTGAAAGAAGCTTTGTTTATCTCTAAGTAGTATAAGTTTAGTCAATAGGAGGAAATTAAATATTGATGCATCACCTTTATTTTTATTATATTGTTTTATTAACCCTTTTCATGCAAATTTTATAGGTAAGAGAGTGTTTCAAAGAGTGCATCAAGGGAATTAGCGCTTCTATAGATTCACCTTACAAAATTATTTACCCACAACAAGTGAGATGTCTCCATTATGAAAATTAGATGAGGAGAGATAAGCATTTCCTCAATGGGTGAAAATCCAAGTGACAATAGCTTTTGGTATGCTTGGTGAGACTTTAAGTCCTAGAATATTATCCAAGATTGGTGCTGGTCTTGGCATAGTTACTACTATAGGAACATCTATATTTAATACCTAGCGACTCCACTAAGTTTTCAACTCTTTGGTTGTTGATTAGTCCTTAATTTTCATGTCAAAGGTGACCACTAGGTTTGTTACTAAAGGTATACCCTTTGAGTTTGTGCAATTACCTTTATATTCTATCAAAAGGTTTAGATTTGTGAATACTCATCCTTATTCAAGAGAGTTGGTGTTTAAGAATTCCACGTTCCTACTAATTTCAACTTCTAATACCCATAGTATAAATTAAAATATGACTATAAACTAAACTTTTTTAGGCTTCATCATATCATCTCCTTTGAATCTTGACCAATATGACCAAATTCTTGGAGTAACCCTTAAGAGTGTTCCATATTTTAGTGAAGGTCCTATTATTCCCATTGAACATATTAAAAACATAGAAAACCTATGTAACATTCATAATATCACCCAAGATGATGTGGTTATTAGGATATTGGAATTTTATTTCAAAGAGAAAGCTTTAGATTGGTATGGGACTCTACTTGAAAATTTCATTACTTCATGGGATGAACTAAGAGATCTATTGACTAAGAGATTTAGAGAGAAGAGTGATTATCTATCACTAGTTGAGAAATTGACCACTATCAAGAGGGATACTCAAGATTTTACACAATATTTTAATGCTAGATTTAAAAATACATGGGATAAGATCCCAACCCTTATGAGACATACCCCAAATTATGCCTTACTGTCATATCTAAAATCATTGACTAGTGATGTATCCATGATGATCTAATCCATGGGTGGGAATACACTACCTACTACCTATGAGATAACCATTAATGTTGAGAATTATCTTGTTCAAGTGGGGAGTATTTCTCCTAGATCACCAATGCCATTATTCCCTGATTTGTAGCCTCATAATCAATTTGCATTACCTACCTTGGCTCTTTTGCCTAGTAAAAAAAATTATACCCTTTCCCCTACCAATGAGATTCATGAATTAAAGATCTTAATTAAAAGTTTTAATATTTAATTGGTTGCTATTAAAAGGTACCAATCTTAAATTTATAGGCCTTACCAATCTTATAATCAATTTGGGAAAGCAAATAGGCCTCCATTTCAAGGTAATGTTCAAGGACAAGATCAAATCACTCAAGCTATACCTTACCAAAGTTAAAATCCTAATTCCCCATCATCCTATAAAAATATTAATCCCACTCAAAAAAACTTTTTTCAAGAACAACCATGCTATCCTTCCTATGACTAAAATCAAGGCCAAGTTACATATTCTAATGAAATGCCTAATTAAGCAATGATAATGCAAGGTAGTCAAACACCTAAAGTTTCCAATTTTGAGGTGACAATTAAAGATGGACAAACACAATCTGATTATACTCTTATAAATAATTTGGAGGGAGAGTTTTTTGCCATCAATCATTTGGGAAATTCAAGTGATGTGAAAGATAGTGTATCCTCTAACACTAGGTCTAAGAAGAGGGTTATTGAAGAGACACAATGGGATAATCAAGAACCTATTTTGACTCCTACATCATTTCCAATTGTGTATGGGTATAAATAAGCTCCTAAATTTCAATAATATTATAAGTTTTAGAATGCAAGGCCAGCTCCTACACATCCACCTTCACAAGCTACACCATAAGGTACTAGTGCTTCCAAAGAGCCTCTTAAGGTGAGCAATCATTCTATAAATGTTGTGGATCAGATGAAGAAGTTACACATGAATATTTTATTATTGGATTAACTAACAATATTTGGATAAAAGGATATGCTTCAAAAGGAATTACAAGGATTAGGTAAGCATTAGATCATCTAGGACTAAAAATGTTATCTTAGTAAATGAAAATCAACCCATTAATGGACAAGTGAATAAAATTTATAAGAATCCTCCTTTTTATATATCCTTTATCATTGTTGATTTATTATTTCATAATTTTATTATAGATAGTTGGGCTAGTACTTTAGTTATACCCAAGTTAATAGTAGATAAACTAGGCCTCAAGTATGAACCAATGGCTAAAAGAGTCATACACTTGGATAGATCACCAACAAAGACATTGGGAGTGGTCAAAGATTTTAATTTGATTTTACATGCTTGTCATACTTTTCCTATCCCTTATGATGTGGTTGTGGTAGATTTACCCCCATACTTTTCTCTTTGTTTGTTAAGAGAGTTTATAGCCAAGATAGGTGGATACTTGGTAGCCAATTGGTTCTATATGGTTTTTAGGACAAAGTATGGTACTAAGGTAAGATTGAATAAGCGATTATTCATAAAAATAATTTATATCCCTAAATTCCTAAAGTTTCAAATTTTAATTATTCAATTTTTGATGTGTAAGAGCTTCACGTGGACCAATCTCCAACCTCTTTTCTTGAAAGAGTTTGTAATTTATATTCTGACGAATGGGGAACTAATAATTATGAGTATGATCCTCATAAATTCATAGAGTAAGCTGGTCTTGGAGTGTATTTCATTCATGAGTAGGACTCTTTCATGCCAAAATTGATGAAGGAAAGTAAAAACATGGATGCTTTATGGCATCTATTCTTTGATGGATCTAGAAGCAAAGTTTGGGTAGGTGGTGGAGCAATGTTGGTTTCTCCATCCAAAGAAAGGTACTATTCCACTTTTATATTTCACTTATCTTATAATTTTAATGTGGAAAAATATGAGGCTCTTATTCATGTCCTTGAGTGGGCAAGGAAAAGAGGTGTGAAAGAGTTATAAGTGTATGGTGATAGTGAGTTAGTTGTGAGTCAAGTAAGGGGCCAAAATTTGACTAATAACTCTTTTCTTAGGTTCTATAAGCATAGAGTGTGGGATATTGTCAAAATTTTCCAAGCATTCAACATCAAATGTATCCCAAGAGAAGAAAACAAACATGCTAATAGGTTGGTAGCAATTGGATCTCAATTTGATGTTCCAAAGGGGATAAGAGAAGATAAAACCTGCCACATCTCAAGGTGATTGTAAGGCCCTCCATCCCTGATAATGTCACTAATTGGAAAGTTTTTGATAGTGACCAAAAAATAACACTTTTTCTACAATAGGAGGCTAAGTTTTTTTTAAAAAATTAGTCCAAACTATAGTAGCAATACAGAGGGTAGATTGTACAATTGATGAAAAAAATATCCCTAAAGGTTTAGTTACACTTGAGAGTATCTTCAATGATGATGATCAGTTAAAGAAGGAAAAGGTAAGCATGTATACTAGGAAATAAAACTATGAGAGAGTACACATCTTCAAGGATAAGTTTCTTACTCTTGGGAAGGTATGTAATAGTGAAGAGAAACATGTTTTCATTGAGTTATGAAAGGAATTTTATGATGTCTTTGAATGGGAATATATTAATTTTAAAAAATTTGATCCAAACTTAGATCAACATACCATAGATATAGATGATAATTCTAAGCCTATAAAAAAAATAAAAAATTCAATCAATCCTAATATTGAGCCTCTCATGAGAAAGGAGCTTACAAAGTTGATTGAGTCCAAGATCATTTTTCCTATCAAGCATTTATCTTGGATGGAAAATTTAGTCCTAGTAAGGAATAAGAATGGGGAAATAAGTTTATGTTGATATTAGGGACTTGAATAGAGTTTATTTGAAGGACCATTATCCTCTTCCTTTCATGGAGAAATTTTTTAAAGTTGTGACAAGTAGTGAAATGTTCTCACTTCTTGATGGATACTTAAGGTATAATCAGATTTTGGTAAAGGAAAGGGAACAATATAAGACAAACTTTAATAATAAATGGGTTATATATGATTATAGGAAAATTAATTTTGAATTTTATAATGATTTAGCTACATTTTGATGTGTAATGGATATGGCTTGAAAAGGTCTAATAAATGACATTGTGTTGGTGTATCTTGATGATAACAATTTTTTTTATAAGGATGCAAAGGATAATTTGAATCACCTTAGGCACATTTTTGAGAGATGTAGAGAGTTTATAATCTCTCTTAACCCAAATAAATGTCTATTTCTTGTCCATGAAGGCAAAATTTTAGGACACATTATCTCGAGAAATGTCCTATCTATAGATCCTAAAAGGGTGACTACAATCTTGGCATTAGCTTTACCCAAACACAAGAAAGGTTTGAAAAGTTTCTTTGGAAAATTATTTTCATAAGGAGGTTTATTAATAATTTTTATAACTTAGTCAAGCCTCTAACTTATATGTTAAGGAAATATGAAGTGTTCACTTGGACAAGAAGAAGGAAGGAGAGTTTTGAAGAGATTAAACAATCTATTACCCAAGCTCCAACTCTTGCAAGTTATAATTTATCAAAGGACTTAAAATTTTATACCTTTGGAAATGATGAGGTAATTTTTTCCATGTCAACTCAATCAAATGAATAAAAATTGGAGCATACTATTGCCTTCTTTAGTCAAGGATTGGAGGTCTATGAGGTAATATACACCTATGTAGAGAAGTAAGTACTTTCAGTTATTATAAGTCTAAAGAAGTTTAGGTATATGTTGTTTAAAAACAAGATTAATATATTGGTACCTCATCCTAGTTTCAATGAATTCATTTTGAGTATACATTTGAATGAAAAAAGCACTGGTTGAATCATAAAAGTGATAAGAGTATGATGTAGAAATCAAGACAACCAAGCTAGTGAAAAGAAAGGGGGTTATGTGAGCATCTTGCTTCAGATTTGAATTAATAAAGAGATGTTTTTTTAGAACTTCATGATGGTCCTATGATAGTTTAATCTTCATAAATGAGAATTTGGACACAAAAAATGATCCATTTTCTTCAAACCAATGAGTGTCCACAATGTCTAAATAGAGATAAAAGAAGGTAATTTAAATTACAATCTATTCCTTATGTACTTATTGATGGAGTGTTGTTTATGAAGGACTTATGAGGTATGCTAATGAGATGTATTGAATTAGATTAAGTTGAAAAAATATTTCTTGAGCTTCATGATAGACCAGTTGGTGGTGTAGACACCGAAAACGTTTCGACTCCCCTGGTCATTCCTCGTCTTATTCTTCTTCGCCTATTGAACCCTTGTCGATCACTTGTTCCACCAACCTTGACCCTGGCAGCATGTAAAAATGAGCACAGAGCTAAAGCTAGACTCTATCCCCATTATACATCTGCCGACGACAGTCTTTACCCGGTTGATGTCGCCGACGTCGGTCACCTATCGGCCGACGTCGGCAATCCTACCGACGTCGGTCACCTTCCCGTTATCTGTTATCAGTTACCATTCGGTTTCCCGAAACGGTTGACGAACCGTCTCTGGAACTGTCCTCCGCTTTCATCAACCTCCGCCAACCATTCGAGACAAGATCCCCGAACGCTATTCGAAACGCTGATCAACCAAACCCGAGCAACCAACTTGTGAATTCTGACATCAACCTGCGAACTCTGACATCAACACTCTCACCATCAATACTCTCAGCATCAACACTCTCGGCATCAATTAATCTGCATTCAATCCGACTCCAACTATGGCTTTCATCGCGTCTTCTGGCAGGTAAGTATTATTCTGTTTATTTTCTTTCTTTCTTAGTTATTATTTATCAGTTCTGTCATCCCAATTCTTCAAACCCCCAGACTCTCTCATACCCTGTCCCGACTCTCTCATACCCTGTCCCGACTCTCTCAGACCCTGTCTCGACTCTGTTCAGACCCAGCATCCCTCGTTTACATCCCTGACCCTGTCCCGACTCTCTCAGACCTTGCCCAGACCCTGTCCCGACTCTCCCAGACCCTATCCCGAACCTGTTCAGACTTTTCCCAGAACCTGCCCCTACCGACGCCGGTCATTACCCCGACCGATGACGGCACCTTAACCGACGTCGACACCTTCCCTAACCGACGCCGACACCACAGAGACCGACGCCGACGACTGTGCAGAACAGTGCTGCATATCAGGTACGCTCTTTTATTTTTTGTCATTTATTTCTGTTATTTTATCTTTCATTATTATCTACTTTCGTCCAATATTCTACTTTTTTATCAGTGGGTTGATATCCTTCTAGGGAGTCTTCGTACTTCCGGGATCGGGCGTTCGCCTGACAGCCCACCATATCTTTGACTAACATTTTTCCATGTTTTAGCCTTTTCTTTGCAGGTGTCATTCCTCCATAGCAAAAGAGGAGAATCTTTCAACATCTGATTTCGGTGCGCACGACTTTATCAGGTACTTCTAGCCTTGACCATCTTTTAGTTTCTTATTTCTTCTTTGAATGTAGAAAGCAATTTTGCATTAGAAACATTCTGGCACGCCCGGTGGGACCCTAGGTCCTCCTTGGGTTCTTTCTTTCTTTCGTTCATTTAGGTGCATTAGGTTTCTTCCTTTTTGCCTCCTTTTGTCTCTTCTTAAACGACATCATAAGCAGAACTAAAATGAACATTTCTTTCTTTCTTGCACTTCTAGACTAGCTAAAACTCATATTCTTCGACTCTTTCTCCATTTGTCTTCATACAAACAAACATTTCGACTTGGGCATTAAAACACTTTGCATTCATCTCTATTTGCCTACATCTTTTAGACCACACATAGTAATTAAACCGCATATTGAATTAATCTAGATCACTTGATGTTACACGACCAGACCACCTGCACAAAACAAACATAAAACTTACTTGAGACAAGGCCCGACTGGGATTTTATCCCCCAGCGGATACCTTACCCATCCCGGTGACCCTACTTGGATTTCATCACCAAGGGGGAAGCCCACTCCGTTCTCTGGCGGAGGATAAACTCTAGTGGAAGTATATTTTGGCTAAGTGAAACCAGCTAACCACTGGAATCGTGAAGTAAGGGGAGCTTGCTCCTTAGCACCAGGCCTGTACGGAAGCTAACACAGATTTCTTGAACACCATAACAAAACCCGAAACCATCCATAGACTGCTTCTTCTAGGACCCGACTCACAAAGCCAATCTTCCTCTACATACACATTCTAAGGCATAAGCCACTATAATCCTAATAATTTACTTCTAGGGTTTTAGGATCTGCTTGTGTCTTCATCTTTTTTGGTTCTTATCTGCTTGTTTGAGCTTGTGAGGACGTTCTTCCTTGCCTTGAATGGTTCTGACTCGTAGCCAAGCCAAGGCTCTAGTCGATCACGCGAGGCATCATCCTCTTCCATCTACCCCGCCTACAACCAACCCTACAATGGAGTTCAACTCAGAAACTGAAAGAACTCCTACCAGACCATCTCTGACCCAAACGCCTATTATTCCAGAAGGGGACCAAGACTTCGCACGATTCTTGGACCTCAATACCAAAGCCCTGCAACACTATCTCGTGAATAGCCAAACGCAAGACCCCTTTGGCAATCCAATTTATGGAATGCCGACTTCTCTCCTCGCGACGGCGGTCGTATCAACAACGTCCGTAGTCCAACCCTTAGACACCCAGGCTGTTGCCTCAACCAATGACCAACCTTTCACCAACCATCCAAGTGTGGCCTCTCCTTCCGTCGTTGGGCCCACTTTCACCGGGGTTTCGGCCCCCAATCAATCTCAGTCCACTCAACCACTTTCTACCCCCTTTCAAAACCTGGTCGTCTCTATTCCGCCCACCCTTACTCCTATCAACACTAGGGTGGCTACCCATCCGTTAGCCCATGTTACCTCTAACCAACCTCCCATGACAACATCAAACCTAGCCATGCCTTCCATCCAATCATCCTTAGTCACTTCTTCCATCCCTACGACTAGTCATCCGTACATTGCGCCCTTATTGGTACAACTGACTACGTCGTATACCTCTTCCAGCCTCTTTCAAGCGCCTTACAATCTAGGAGGTGCTCCACCTGCCAATCCGTGAGTAGATATTATCAAGATGCTGATGGATAAAATGTCCAACCTAGAGACCTACATTACCGGCTCACGCAACACTCTCTCGTATGAACAAATCTGTAACGAGCCCATCCATCCTTCTGTCCCCATCAGATCATATCCCAGCCAGTGGGAACTTCCTAAGTTTTCTCGTTTCCAGAGTAAGGAAGACCCACAACAACATTTACGGGCATTCAGACATGCCTGTTACCTTATCGCCCACGACGATGCGTTGCTCTTACGCACGTTTCCCATGTCCCTCTCGGGTGCTGCACTTGACTGGTATAGCTCTCTTCCCAGCCATTCCATCCTCATGTTTACTCAGCTGGCCCAACTCTTCCTCGATCATTTCTCCATCAATATCACCAAGAAGGTCTCTATCACAGACCTCTATTCTATTCGCCAGTTCGAGGATGAATCTATTGCTGATTTCATCGCTCGGTGGAGGAGCCTTATCAATCAACTTTCATTTTCTTTACCTCAGCCTGAGCTTATTGAACTTTTCTCTCAAGCCTGTGCTAAACATATTTCTTCTACCTTGAGGGTTCAAACCTTTCGCACTTTTGACGAGGCCTTCACGATGGTTCGTAAACTTGAGTTACGTGCCGTTGAGGAGAATAAAGTCAAGTTGCGGAGTAAGAATCCCAACTCCAAAACCAATGACCCTTCTTTTAAGTCCTCCTCGTCCAATCCTAAATCTAAAGCTTCAGTAAATGCTGTGGTTGTTAGATCTTCCTCTTCTTCACCTTCAACTAATCAACCTGAACCATCCACGTCCATGAGCGCCACTCACCAATTTTAGCAGAGATACATACAGCGACAGTTTACTCCACTTGGAGAATCATACGCGTCTATGATGGAAAAACTCGTCAAACAAGGGGCCATCAATCTCCCTCAGATCCGACCTCCACCACAATTTGATCCCTCACGCGCAATCCCTGCGTGGTATAGGGAGAATGACTTCTGCCACTACCACCGTGTTAAAGGTCATGACACGGGCAACTGTAAAACCCTTAAAAACATAGTCCAAGACATGTTGGAAAAGGGTGACCTCATCCTTGACAATCCTAATGCCCCTCCTAATCAGAGTATCGATATCTTCAAACAACCATTCCCTAATCATCCACCAACCCAAAACAACGTCCAGACCTTGACTGACAATACCCATGAACATAATATTCGAACAGTCAATACGGTCTCGCCCCTCATTTCTAACCAACCCCAAGAGGTGAGTTCATCCATCAGTCCATCACATGTGGACGAACCTCTTTCTCCAGCTAGTTCTCCCTCAACTTCTCTCATTTTGGAGGACGCCTCAACCTTACCAGCACCGCCAGTTTCACCATCTTCCTTCTTGCTGCCCATGGAGGACCCATCCTTTCCTACTCCTCAGCCACAAGTGGAGGGCACTATCATCCCTGCCCTTTACCCACTGGAGGAGCTTCATTCACCAGTTTCTTCTCCACCCAGAGAAGAACCTATCTCTCCTTCATCTCCAACCAAACATGAACCTGTCACAACTTCACCATGCTTTGGGCCTGAGACTACTACATCCGTCTCACCTTCAGTCCCACAACCATTGGCATCTTCTCAAGAGCCTAAACCTCATCCCGCATCTTCTCAGCCATTTTCCTGACTAGTGGAGAGACTCGAACTTCTCCCTTCTAGGAAAGTGGAACATCAGGGATTGTGGGACCGTCTCATAGCTCTTCAACAAGCCCGGGCCCTCTCATCTCATGCTGCTAATCCACCCATGATGGAACCTCCTAAGACTATCAACAAAAATCCGATCTCCACTTCCAAACCGTCTACATCTTCATCAACTTCATCAAAACCAAAACCCTCATCTACTCTGCCTAAACCTATCAAATCACTTGGCGTTCGCCCCGTCTCCAACCTCACTCATCCACAAGTGAAGGTGGACTTAACCCAAACTTTAACTAATAGTAGTCTTCAACCTAAATCACAAAAGACTGCCAAACCACAGAGGCGAACGCCTCCTCTTCCATCACCATTGCCCTCCATTTTGGGCCCGCATCCTTCAACCTTAACCAGAGTCCTTCCCGCTCCAACCTCTAACCAAAACCGGTTGCGTCCTTTGCTTCCTTTACCTACCACTAGCCTACCCTCTCCCAAAAAGGTGATACCTCTCACGAAGAGTGTACCGTCTCCGCCTGTCATCGCACCATCAACCCAGAAGGTGGTACGAAAACCCCCTCCCATTTCTCCCAATCAAAAGTCACCGACATCGCATACATCGATGAGCATGGACCCTTTAGTGGGCTCATACTCTTTGATCTTGCAACGACTTTTGCAAACTTCTAGCTTAACTCTTCCACCCATCAAGCCCTTTCAACCTCTCGGGTCTAAACCCTCCTGGTTCGATGACACGAAGATTTGTTTATATCATCATACACCAGGACATGACACCGAGACTTGTTGTGCCCTCAAGGCTGTCATTCGCCGTTATCTGGAAAAAGACACTCTTCTCTTTGAGGACACTTTCGACCGCCCCCCGACTCCTTCTCATAACCCTTCAACCTCTTCAAACCCATCCACATCTCATCAACCGGTTACAATCCCTTCATCATCTTCACCTCCCATCTGTGAAATCAATGCCATTCACATCACCACTAGGTCACAAAAGGATAAGGTGAAATAAAAAGCTGCCATTCTTTGGACCTACCCTTTTGTCAATCCACCTCAACCGCCTAAGCCTAAGATTTCTATCCTTGGCGCGCCTTAACCCTCTTCTTCTTCTTCTTCCTCTTCCGGACCAATCCATGACTCCATGTTGAAACAACTTCACCAGACGCCTGTGAAGATGTCCCTCTACGATCTCATCCAAACCTCACCCCAACATCATCAGGCCCTCATCCAAGCCCTGCAGGCAGCGGAGGTCCAACCTGAGGATCCCCAGTCACTTGCTGCCCTTGTCCACTCCTTAGCCCCTGTTGCCTCCATAACATTCAGCGATTCTGAGATTCCTACATCCAACACGGAAGATCAGGACGCTGCCCTCTTCATCACTGCCTACATCGATCGGACACGCATTAAACGCGTTATGATCGATGGGGGCGCTAGCATCAACATCATCTCCACTCATGCCTTTGATCAGTTGGCTCTTCCCAAGAATTGCATCTCCAAAACTGACGCGATCTTACGCTCTTTCAATGACACTACTACCACGACCATTGGCACAGTCATCCTTCATATCCGCGTTGGTCCACGCACAGTCCCGGAGCTCTTCTACATCATCGAAGGAGAGTTCCAATACAACATCTTGCTGGCCTGACCCTGGATCCGTGCCATGGCCTGTGTCCCCTCCACCCTGCACCATTGTGTGAAGTTTGAGCATGACGGACAAGTCCACACCATTCCCATTGACCCTTCGCCTTTCAAAACATGCAATACCACCTACCGTCCAAACGATGTCCTCATTCCTATCAAGCCGTCAACCCCGACACCGCCTCCATCCCTGGAAGCTTCGACCAGTTCGCAACAGGCGGTCGCCCTTACACCTCCCCTTCAAGCGACAACCACAGACCCCATGGAAGACGTCTTCCAAAGACTTTCATTGGGAGAGTATCGCTTGCTGGCTTTAGACATGTTCCAAACTCTGCAAGAGTATGGACGCCTTCATCATAGCCCCAGCTACGACCATCAGATTGGGATGATCATACCTTATGGTCCCCCTCACCTCCGCACCAACCTCGTCTATGGAGGGCTTAATCAAGCTCCTACTGACGGTAATCCTCTTTCTTCACCCCAACCTTTCACATCAGATTTTTCATTTCTTGGCAACCCCGCCTTTGCACATACTTACCTTTACAGGTGTGCATGGAAGGGTTTTGGTTTTGGACGCTATGAGCAGGGCTCCCATCAGCCTATCCAACCGCTCAATGATAATGACGCCAAGAAACGGTATGGTCTGGGATATCACGACCCCACTCAAGACCCTGTAGACCTTTATCCTAAACCAATCCTTGACCAATCTCCTCCACACTCACCTATTTCGCCACCTTCACCTACGGAGTCAGTGGTTTCCATTCCTCCTAGTTTTTTTTTTCCATAAACACCATCCGCCTGGACCCCGTGACTTATCAGCTCAATGGGGTATCCAAGTCTCTCCCTCTCATTCTTCCCACCATGATCGAAGATGAGTCGGCAACCATTCACACTGTTCACTGCGTTGACGATGACGCCATTCTTTCCTACATGGGTGCTGATGATTCTTTCATCCAGAGCTCCCTCCCTTCTGAGACCCAGGTTATGTTAAATGAATCAACCATTGACATCAACCTTCCTTCTTCTGATGTTCCTCATGTCTTAAAGATCGGCCAATCTTTAGACGCTCAGGAGCAGCTTGACTATACCCAGTTCCTCTCCGACCATAGCAAGGCCTTTGCCTGGACTTACAGTGATATGCCTGGCATCGACCCCACCATCGTTACCCATAACATTGTCACCAAACCAGAGGCTAAGCCTGTCAGGCAAAAGCTTTGAAAGATGCATCCTCGTGTTGCCCTCCTTGTCAAGGAGGAGCTTCAGCGTCTCCTTTCTGTCTCCTTCATCCAGCCCATCGATTATCCACAGTGGGTCTCTAACATCGTCCCAGTCACCAAGGCAACTGGGGGGATTCAGATCTGCACAGACTATCATGACCTTAATCTAGCCTGTCCTAAAGACGACTTTCCTCTTCCTAACATTGACCAGCTCGTTGATCTTATGGCCGGCCATGAGATGCTATCTCTTATGGACGGGTTTTCAGGATACAATCAAATCCTGATTGCTCCGGAAGATCAGCACAAGACTACTTTCATCACCCCATGGGGGACTTTTTGCTATCGAGTCATGCCTTTCGGCTTGAAGAACGCAGGTGCCACTTATCAGCGTGCCATGACCTACATTTTCCACGATCTCCTCCACAAAATCATGGAGGATTATGTGGACGACCTTCTCGGCAAATCCAAATTTTGCCGTGACCATCTAACCATTCTCAACATCATCTTTTCTCGTCTTCTTCAGTACAATGTCCGTCTTAACCCCAAGAAATGTGTCTTTGGGGTCCTCTCTGGCAAGCTTCTCAGCTTCATCGTTTCCTTCCGTGGCATCGAGATAGATCCTGCCAAGATTCGCGCTATTCTCGAAATGCCTCCCCCGACCAATCTCAAGCAACTTCATAGTTTGCAAGGCAAGCTCCAGTCCATTCGTCGCTTCATCTCGCAGCTTTCTGACTGCTGCCAACCTTTTCATCATCTCCTTAAGAAGGACATCATTTTTACATGGGATAAGGACTGTCAAGAGGCTTTTGAAGCCTTAAAACGCTATCTGGTCTCTCCACCAGTTCTCATTCCACCTAAAGAAGACCAACCCTTCTACCTTTATATCTCATCCACTCACCATTCGTTAGGTGCCATGATCGTGCACCGAGATGAGCATCACCATGAGCAAGCCGTTTATTATATCAGCCAAACACTGGTCGACTATGAAACTCGGTATACCCATATCGAGAAACTCTGTTTGGCGTTAGTCTTTGCTGCTACTAAGCTTCGCCACTATCTTCTCAGTCATAAAACCTTTGTCATCACCCACACGGACCCTCTCAAATATATGCACTCCAAACCATATCAAAATCAATGTATGGCTCGGTGGCTCATGCTGCTTGCTGAGTTTGATCTCGAATTCATCCAGCAGAAATCTATCGAGGGGCAAACCATCGCTGATCAACTAGCAGATGCCCCTCTTCCTGACACTCAACCTTCGCAGTGTGAATTCCCTGACGAATCTATCACTGCGCTTTCCTCCGACGACACCACCTATCAGATGACTATGTTCTTTGACGGATCCAAATGTCAACTAGGTGGAGGTGCTGGGGTCATTCTCATCCCACTCGAAGGGGAGCCCATGCCTTTGTCTTTTAAACTCGACTTTGATTATACCAATAATATGGCCGAATACGAGGCCTTAATTTTGGGACTTCAGACCGCCCTATCTCTCAGCATCAAGTCCATCAACATCTTCGGCGACTCGCAGCTCGTCGTCAATCAGGTCAACGGTTCATACCTCTGTAAAAATGAAATTTTGCAAAGGTACAAAAATCATGCTGACATTCTCCTTGCATCTTTCGACCATTTCCTCTTGCAGACTATTCCTCGATCCACGAACAAGTTTGCTGACACTATGGCTTCTCTCGCTTCCCATATCTCATCTTCCTCATCTGCATCCAGACTTTTTGTCACGGTGCGTCGTGTGCTGTTGCCTTCATATATCTCTCCTCACATTCATCATGTCAACACTATAGACCCAAGCCCACAAGATGCTTGGTATAAGCAACTTGTGGACTTCTTTTCTCTCTCTATCATTCCTCCAAACCTCTCTAGTAATGCACGACGAGCTTTTATCAAGCATACTGCTCGCTATACCATGCTAGGGGGTCTTCTCTATAAGCGAGGCTTCAACGGCCTCCTTCTTCGTTGTCTCACCTCCACTGAAGCATCTCACACCATCCAGCAAGTTCACGATGGGATTTGTGGCAGACATTTCAGTGGAAACTCGGTTGCCAAGCGCATCCTTCGTCTGGGCTATTATTGGCCTACCCTTCATCAAGACTGTAGCGATTAGTTCGGCGTTACATCAAGTGTCAGCAGCACTCTAACTTGCTTCATCTCCCCAGTCACGCCTTGCAAGTTGCTCAGGATTTCTAGCCTTTCTCTCAGTGGGGTTTAGATCTCATCGGTGAGATTAACCCTCATTCGTCTCTTCGTCATCAATCCATCATCACAGCCACTGAATATTTCACCAAGTGGGTGGAAGTCATTCCTCTCATCTCCACAAAAGCCGACAAGATTGTCGACTTCATTAACACCCACATCATCTGTCATTTCAGTGTCCCTCATAAAATCATCACTGATAACGGCAAGTCCTTCAAAAACAAAACTGTCCAAAAGCTATGCGACTCCTTCGGTATCAAACTCAGCTTCTCTTCGCCTTACTACCCACAAGCAAATGGGCAGGTCGAGGCTTCCAACAAAATTCTCACCAAAATTCTCATGAAAGTGGTCAGTGACACAGGCAAGGATTGGCACATTCACATTCCCTTCGCTTTGTGGGCTTACCGCACTAGCATCCGAACCTCTACGGGTGCTACCCCTTTTTCTCTCGTGTACGGAACAGAGGCTGTCTTACCTCTCGAAGTATAGATCCCGTCTCTCCGCATTTCTCTACATGATATCCTTTCCAACGATGACTTTCATCAAGATCGCTTAACTCAACTTGAGTTACTTGACGAACACCGTCTTGCTGCCCTTAATCATCTCCATGTCTATCAACATCGCATCAAGCGCACCTATGACAAAAATCTGTGAGAACGAGATTTCAACATCGGAGACCTCGTCCTCAAAGAGAATCAACACGTGACCAACATGGAGCGAAGTAAACGAGGCAAGTTTGCTCCTAATTGGCTCGGACCTTTTATTATCACACACAAGTATGGATCAGGGACTTATCGTCTGTCTTCTCTTGATGGACGCCCAGAACCTGAGCCTCTTAATGCGTTGCATCTGCGACCGTTCTACTGCTAGTCGAATATTCATCCACTTGACACTTAACTTGAGCTCGTCCCTTGAGCAATCCCCGTCCTCTTCGTCCTACTTCCTTTCAACCCTATTCCTCTTAACAATTCCTATAACCCTTTTATGATGTATGGATGCTTTGTCCTAATAAAAAGGGGCGTCCTTGAACTTCTACAATCTTGTCCATGACTCACATTTCTATAAAAACAAATCAAGATGTCAAAACATATCCATGGTCACTATATCAATATCAAAATCACAAAAAATAGACTGCTCCCTCGAAGGACAGCTGTACTATCATTACTGTAATAAATAGACTGCTCCCTCGAAGGACAGCTATTCAAAAGCCTTTATATTAAACAAAAAAATCTAGACCACTCCCTCGAAGGATGGCTATGACTAATCTGGCAATAAACAGCATTATTTTAGAATCTTCCCGCATTGATCAGCTTCACAAACTGACCACCAAGCAAATGACATCTCTATGCAAACTTCCCGCATTGATCAGTCTGCGCCAAAGAAAAAAAAAAAAAAATGAGTCACGGACTTGGCTTGTAGTTGTCTCAGGGTCTCCTATAAAAAGGGGCAAAAGTTATCTCTACTCTTAAAACGGGTTACCCTCTTTCCTCCTCCTCTCACCTGCTCAAGGGACTTCGAGCTCACTTTAATGTCTAAGTGATTCAATTACCGCTCTAACATAACTATGGTCAACGACGTCACGCATGACTGGAGCTCTTGGTTCTCTTAACCCCTATCTATGCTCTCTTTTTTGGTCCTTGTCAATGAAAGAGCAATATGCTTTTCACTTCTTCTGCACTTTGGTCACATCCACCCTCATCACTTGTCAATCAACTTTGCTCAACTCTCTTTTCAGACCATCAACATGACCTACCCTGTTCACCCTAGTTTCTATGGACACCAATACACATGGAAACTATCGACCCGCCACAATTTATGTTAAGCATAAACCAATACTTGCTGAAGCATAAATAGACCTCAATTCATTTTTAGCATACATCCATCACGAATATGGAATATTGCTAGGGATGAAAAACCCCTCAACTAATGTTGCAGAATACACCATTTGGAAAAGGCTGCAAATCTTTTTTTCCCTCATCGTTTCATCATAACCATGACCAATCTATAAACTATTTTAACCACCTATCTACCACTCGGACCCTTTGTCTGAACTACATTGGTCTGAGGCCTTATCACCAGGGCTATGTAGGCAGCACTCAGATGACACGACCGTCTTCTGGGGTTAGCTCGACCATTCTTGTTTGTTCGTCTCTCTGATGGACAAACCTTCTTGCCTTCTTTTAACCATAACCTTGCCCTTCATCATGACCCATTTCCATCCCTTTGACCCTTCCTCCCTTCTAGGGAGAACTACATCGGCCTGAGGCCCTATCACCAGGGCTATGTAGGCAGCACTCAGTTGACATGGGGTCTTCGGGGGTTAGCTCGGCCGCATCCTTTCATCCATTCATCCATCCATCGACCACCAACCATTGGAGATCATGCCCATCTCCTCCGACCTCGACCACTTCCAAGACATTGTTGCCTTGGTTGTTTTTGCATGTATGCTACCTCATGACTGGTTAGCAGAATTGTGCACAGACCTTTTTGGACCCTCACAAGTATAGGATCGCACGCCGGTTGATCCACACTACTTGTGACTTTTTCATGTTTCTAGGAGCACTTCCTGAGCCTTAGATACCTGGGACACGACGACCCATTTAGAGCTTCAGCTTAGATTGAGTGACCCGATCAGCAGACGACTAAATGTTGGGGCCCAGTTACTTCAATTTTGGCACTCCTCGACCCTTGACCTGTGACACTTTGGCCTGACCATCTCATGTAGTGGTATGCGCTCATTCACAACCTTTGCAGCGTTCACCCTCACTCCTTTTTCATCCACTCTTTGTCAAACCAGCACCCGATTCCCGGTTCCCTTCCCTCGACTCCTGCTTTGAGGGGGAATACCTTATTCATACTCAGGGCATTTTGCTTCCTATTTTGTCTTGCAGTTCATTCGAACAACCAACAAGATGAAATCAACCTTATCCCTCACCTGGGGCACTCACTCCTATTTTTGTCTTGCAGTTCATCCAGAACAGCCAATAAGACAAAAAGGGGCAAATGTAGACACCGAAAACGTGTCGACTCCCCTGGTCATTCCTCGTCTTATTCTTCTTCGCCTATTGAACCCTTGTCGATCACTTGTTCCACCAACCTTGACCCTGGCAGCATGTAAAAATGAGCACAGAGCTAAAGCTAGACTCTATCCCCATTATACATCTACCGACGACGGTCTTTACCCGGCCGATGTCACCGACGTCGATCACCTATCGGCCGACGTCGGCAATCCTACCGACGTCGGTCACCTTCCCGTTATCCGTTATCAGTTACCATTCAGTTTCCCGAAATGGTTGACGAACCGTCTCTGGAACCGTCCCCCGCTTTCATCAACCTCCGCCAACCATTCGAGACAAGATCCCTGAACGCTATTCGAAACGCTAATCAACCGAACCCGAGCAACCAACCTGTGAATTCTGACATCAACCTGCGAACTCCGACATCAACACTCTCAGCATCAATACTCTCAGCATCAACACTCTCAGCATCAATCAATCTGCATTCAATCCGACTCCAACTATGGCTTTCATCGCGTCTTCTGGCAGGTAAGTATTATTCTGTTTATTTTATTTCTTTCTTAGTTATTATTTATCAGTTCTGTCATCCCGATTCTTCAAACCCCTAGACTCTCTCATACCCTGTCCCGACTCTCTCATACCCTGTCCTGACTCTCTCAGACCCTGTCCCGACTCTGTTCAGACCCAACATCCCTCGTTTACATCCCTGACCCTGTCCCGACTCTCTCAGACCTTGCCCAGACCCTGTCCCGACTCTCCCAGACCCTATCCTGAACCTGTTCAGACTTTTCCCAAAACTTGCCCCTACCGACGCCGGTCATTACCCCGACCGACGATGGCACCTTAACCAACGTCGGCACCTTCCCTAACCGACGCCGGCACCACAGAGACCGACGCCGGCGACTGTGCAGAATAGTGCTGCATATCAGGTACGCTCTTTTATTTTCTGTCATTTATTTCTGTTATTTTATCTTTCATTATTATCTACTTTCGTCCAATATTCTACTTTTTTATCAGTGGGTTGATATCCTTCTAGGGAGTCTTCATACTTCTGGGATTGGGCGTTCGCCTGACAGCCCACCATATCTTTGACTAACATTTTTCCGTGTTTTAGCCTTTTCTTCGCAGGTGTCATTCCTCCACAGCAAAAGAGGAGAATCTTTCAACGTCTAATTTCGGTGCGCACGACTTTATCAGGTACTTCTAGCCTTGACCATGTTTTAGTTTCTTATTTCTTCTTTGAATGTAGAAAGCAATTTTGCATTAGAAACAGGTGGTCACTTTTCTCTAAGAACCATAGTTGCTAAGATTATGAGAGATAGATATTTTTGGGATAGTTTGTTTAAAGACACCCATGATTGAGTAAGGAAATGTCAAAAATGTTCTCTCTTTGATGGTAAATAAAATATTACAACCATACCTCTTTATCCAATACAAGTAGACCAACCTTTTATTCAATGGGCCTATATTTCATTGGCCTAATCAATCTACCTTCTAGTGATGGCCATAAGTGCATGTTGACTACTACAGACTACTTTACAAGATGGGTGGAGGTTGTTTCTCTCAAGGAAGTAAATGAAAGTTGAGTTTTAGACTTATATGAAGACATAATGATAAGATTTGGGGCTCCTTCAATAATAATTTTAGACAATGCATTGGGTTTCTTTGGAATGAAGACAAGTGAGTAGGGTTTGATACATGGTATCTATTTTAGTATTTCCTCCATATATTATCCACAAGGTAATGGAATAGATGAGTCCACCAATAAGAATCTAATCAGGATTACCAAGAAGACAATGGAGGAGAATCAAAGAACTTGTCATTCCAAGTTGAAGATAGATCTTTAGGCTGATAGAATCACCCCTAAGAGAGCAATTAGAAATTCATGATATACACTTGTTTATGAGAGAGAAGATATACTACCTATTTCACTTGATCTACCAGCCTTGGATCTCACTTATCAACTAGAGTTGATGAAAAATGAAATCATGGAAGTTAGGTGTGTGAGTTGATGGAGATTGAAGAGATAAGATATCAAGTTATGAAAATAATGAGAGCTCACAAATATCAAAAAAAGAGATAATTTGAAAAGAAATCCATGCCAAGAATCTTATAAGAGGGTGACATTGTTCTAAAATGGGATGAAGATAGGGCTAAGCTTGAAAAATACACAAAGTTTGATGCATTGTGGAGTGGCATTTATGTTATCACCTAATGATTTCCAACTCTTAAAGTTGGATGGAGAGGAGATTAATAACCAAGTAAATGGGATATATCTCAAACATTTCTACTAAGGTTCTCCTCTCTCTTTGTACATAGTTGTTATTTTCCTTGTTTTCCCTAAGTGTGCACATGTGTGAGTCTTGTTTGTGTCTTGCTTTATGTTATTTTGTTTGGTGTGTTTTGGTTTTTTTTGTGTGTTTTAGGCAATTCCTTCCTATTTATATTCAAGAACTCATTGAATCCCTTGGACCTTGATAGGATAAGGCTATCGGTCCTTAGTATATCAGGCATACTACCCCCATGAATCACCTATTTATTGACCAAATTTAACTTTAGAGTCAAATTTGGAGCCTTATAGGTTAAAAAATAGGTTTATTAGATTTTTAGGGGTCAAATAATTTTTCATAGGCTATATTATAATTCATTTGATGTTATCTAATGCATTTTTAGCCTTATTCATGGTCTAATATGTTTTTTGTCATTTTGAGTCTTTTAGTGGGCTTTTAAGGGTCATAATTGCAAGTGGAATGGTTTCAAAGGTTCCCATGTTTCCTTTTTTCTATAAAAACATCTAATAAGTTAGTTTAAATATTAAGGATATCAGTTACATCAGAATATTTTAGGTTGTCTAATTGAAATCCAAGAAGATAACTAAAAAAGGGAGTATTTAGCACTTGTATGGCCCATAAGGACATGCACCACGTGGTAAATGATCATGGAATGCCTCTTAAAATTCCTAAGACTAATATCAACATTTTTTTAATTTATAAGTTCAATTTAAATCCAAAACTATTCTACTTCTTCTTTGCATTTTTAGACATACAGAAGTGACTTTCAGGTTTGTGTTTAGTATGAATAGCTCAAGAGGTTTCAAGAAAAAAATATTTTTGGAGGTGATATTACATTTAGATACCTTAATTTAAACACAAAGAGTGAAATTATTGATCAAATGTGCTTTATGAACCATCCTCATGAAGTGGACTATATCTTTCTACTAGTTATTTCATGTACCTTATAGGTTTTACTCCATTTTGGTCAAATATGTACGAACCAATTGGTGATGTTGACTCCAGAGCATGTTGAATAACCTATAATATGGTATTAATTATTATTTTAATGTTTCATAATATTTTTATGAGCAATTTAGTTCATGTTGTAGGAAGGTGTCACCACTGTGAAGTTTTAGTCAATTCTACCTTATTCTAGAATGTTGGTCTTCTAAAAAGGTTTCATGTGAATTGAAAATGGTTTTTAATAAGTAGTTGGGAAATATTAGCACATATTCCCATGTTTGGTTCCACCATATCATTCTTTGGGTGAATTCCCATCTTGTCATTCTCCATTGTCAACTCTTTGCCTAATTTCACTTATAGTCATTATATAATCTTGATTATCCTATCCATGGAGTTGTAATCAGAGTGTGTTAGTTATACAATCCATTAATAGATTAGGAGAGTCCACTTGGATGCTTGGTAAAATTAAAATTTTGATCACATGATCATTCAACATGCCAAATAGTCATGAGATGCCTTTGATTGATCTATTCCATATATATGTAGGTGATTTTCACATTAAAAAAGATGTTTTGGGACTTGTTTCAAGATGTCTTTGGTATAAATAATGCATCTATAAGGTTGAAAATATGTTTGATCTGTCCATGAGGCCTTTTATCCACCATATTTCTCTATTCCACACTCAATATCTACACACATCCCAATACACACCTATAAGAGCCATTGTTGATGTCATGCTGAGAGGTGGAAAGCTTGATATGGTTATAATTTACTTAAGATTGATAAAAGTGTATTATCATGTTTGATTGGATAATATAAATTTCATATTAATGTATAGATTTCATACTACTTATACTTAACTCACTGTTTGTGCACCAAAATATCTACCTACAAGTGACTGAGCAAGGGATTAAGATGTTTATATGGAGAGGTTAAAAAAATTGACACCTCCTTAAGGTCTTGGTATGATAATAAAGCCATGATAGACCCATACAAAGTGTCAAAAGGGAAAAAATAAGTGTACAACCATGTTGAGGATATAAGAGATTAAATTTAGGGAAGCCTTCCATAAAATGTCAACATAGAGGTCAAGGGGATTTTTGTGGACATCTTAAAACATGGTGGTAAAGAGTTTCAAGGCATATATCTAGGTGAATCTTCTGTCCCCTAGCATAGATATTTTCCATTCCAAAGATGAGATTCATAAAATTAAGAGAGGATGGAAATGAAGGGCCTCAAATATGCCCTTAAAAACATTGAAATACTCCTTTAACATCTATAGGCTTGTAGTTGTTAATGGACTTTTGACACAAAGGAGAAATAATAAACACACTCTCATGGCTAGAATGTTTCATCTGGTGGAATGGTATACAAATGGCACAAGGTTATCAAGAGTATGTTGATACATTGTTATGAAATCCCTATGGTCACCTATAGGTTCCTTTTAATGGGAGATAGGCACCTACAGTAGAATATGGAACATTGACCCTAAATTGATGCCTAGATGGTGTTTTAAGACTTTAAAAGTTGAGTGTAGGATCAAAAATGTAATTTGTGACCTAAGGGGGTTCAAGTTAAGTCCTCATATATCATACCCAAGTCCTCAAGAGTTAATGTTCACCTACAACAATCTAAAGGTAGAGTTCATAGTTAAAGGCAGTTAGTAACTTGGTCAAAGTTATTAATGGTGTCTTAGCTCATTCAAAGTGGATCCAAGGTAAAATAAGATACCAAATGGCCATAAAAATTAAATGGAGGTATACTAACATCATAACCCAAGTCTCAAGAAGCAAAGAAACATACATGCAAGGTCTAAAAGGTAGGTGTCTCAGTCAGAGCAATGGAGGACTCATTTATGAACCAAGGTGAATGTAGAGGGATAATGAGAGGATAACATGATGAATTAAACCTATAGGTACCTCATACATAACCATTATTAGCCTCATAATTTTTTATTAAAGCGAAAGAAGCCTATATAGACCTCTTAAAACCCTGTATGCACTTACAATAAGGTATAGTCTTGATGAAGGTAAGGTTGGAGATGAACTTATCTAGGGAGAAGAAGATGGTTACAAGCAATTAAAAATGGATAATTATTGGTCAAAATGTTTTTTTATAAAACCTCAAGACTTTTCCAAGGTAATCATCCACTCTTCCTTCTAACCAAAGTCATCAGTCTATATAATTGCTTTAAGAAACCTCTTTGCTCAATATATGAATTTGAGGAATCTAAAGAAGATAAATGATTTGGATGAATAAAAAGATTAAAAATAATAAATTTAGGATTAATAAAAATTTTAAGGATCATAGGATCATTTTTTATCTTGGAGAGGTCACTCTTAGGTGAATTTGAGAAAAATGCAAGAAAACAAACTTTTTAGAGGTCTTTTTGGGGTATTTTGAGCTGGTTAGACACCTAAATCAAGGAATACAAATAAAAAAATTGGTAAAAATTATCATTATGACATAATAAATATATATATAAAATCAATTTTCCTTATAAAAAGGGATATACCTTAGTATTTTATCTCAAAGGTCAGCCAGTCAAGGAAAATTAGGGTTTAACAAAACAAGATAGTGAGGTCAAAACATGGATAAAGAACTTGATGGAAGGTTTTGAAAACCTATATAATCATGTTTTTAGGTGTATTAAATACAAATAGGTTCTATGTAATACTAGGTTATTCTCATACCTATCAAGATGACCAAAATACCCCTACACACAGTCTAACTAGGCAAGCTTTCACTAGGCCTAATTGGTGAATGCAAGAAAAAGATGAAAAGGAGTACTTGGGAGGTTATGTGATGTAATTTTAGGATTTAATGAGGTGTGTACATGAATAATAAACCAACCAAACCATTATAAATCAGTATAAGTAACCAAATCTAGTTGGGTGCTTGTTAGGCCTATTTGGCCTTCAAGGGACCTATAACTAATTGGGGGTCTATCTTCATACCCTACTCTTGGTGGGATAAATATTTGATTGGTACATGTTAGGGAGATGTAATTAGACATATTTTATCTTTTATTATGTAGAATAACTATAGGAAATATAATTCTAGCTCAAAGAGAGTCCAAGCATGTAAGAAAGATAAAAACAAGCTCGATGGGGTGACTTCAAGTGTTCATATCTCCTCTAAGATTTTTCATGGGAACCAAAAGAGTTTGGAGGGGTTATTATGGTACCTTAAAATTGTGTTTGTGTAATTTTTTTGAAATTTCAATTTCAAAACTTTATGAACAATTCATAATACTAAAAACTGCCTAAAACCCTATTAAACCCTCAGTCAAGACCTGATGGAGAAAATAAGCTTGGAGAGCTATCCAAATGACACAGTTTGAACATGAAAACTATTATACCTTGTATAGGACTCACTTAGGCTCCATCCCATACTTTTGAGCTATATGGAATTTTATGGACAAGGTAGAAATTAGGGTTTTTTTTACCATTTTATGTGTTTTGTAGGTTCTAGAAGAGGTTTGAAGATGAAATAAAGTTTGAGAGGAAGATATAGACTTTTGATAACTCCATATGGTCATTTTATTCCAAACAAAAATCTAAGTGTCCAAACCAGAGCCTCATCTCAGCTAGTCAAAATTGGCATAGTGAACATAAGGGTGAGAAGTGTGAAAACCTCAAGTGGATGTCATTTTAAGGTATACATGAGTATTCTATGTCCATGGATGGTCTTTATCAGTTTCATACACTCCATCCAATAAATTTTTATGGAAAATTGATGCTAATTTTGAGGCCAAGTGTGAAGGGTGATATAAAAGAGGAGTTTTTTAGATTATAGGTAGTGATGGCTTCCTTTTAGGAAACTCCAGATGAGTAAGACTATAACCAATAAATAGAAAGGCATGTATAAAGTCCTTACCTCTAATCTCAATCATCAGACATGTCCCTAGTTAGTTGTGGGATGTTCAAATAGGTATAAATCATGAAGGTAATTTTATATGCTAGGATGAGGAGTTTCATACCATTTTTCATAAGTTTCATGACTTGTATGGACATTTGGACCTCTTGACATTACATGGTTTATTTAAAATATCTTTATCATGCAAATTCAACCTATTTTCTCAGCTTGATAAGTATCCAAGTAACATTTGGACTTCCCTTATCTTTCCCCTCTCCCAAATGCTATAAATATTGACTCTTTTGGCAGCCTCTATTGGTTGAAGGTGAAACCCTAGCCAATTTTGTACTTTAATGTCTCTTGAAGCAATAAAACAAGTGAGTTTTCCTACTTACATGTTGTATAATTGAGTGTTATTTTAATCTTGTTGGTCTTGTATATTAGAAGATGATCTTTTTTAGCATGTTATCCTTGATTATTCACCAAATATATATAAGAGTAACTATTGTAGGTCTTTTTTAGTGTTCTCTTTTAAGTGTATGTGTGTTTTAGAAGTGGTTCATGATTGCATTCCCCAAATTAATAATTCATTACCATCTTAAGAATCAAAATACCTCTTGAACCTAGAATATGAAACATTGATGTGATAATCTATCTTGAGTTGTGAGTTTTGTGTGAAAGAAGCTTTGTTTACCTCTAATTAGTATAAGTTCAGTTAATAGGAGGAAATTCAATATTGGTGAATCACCATTAGTTTTCTTATTTTGTATTCTTAACCCTTTTCATGAAAAATTGATAGGTAAGAGAGTGTTTCAAAGAGTGCATCAAAGGAACTAGCCCTTATAGAGATTCATCTTACAAAATTGTTTACCCATAGTAAGTGAGATGTCTCCATTGTGCCACTTGGATGAGGAGAGCTAGAAATCTCCTCAAGGGGTGAAAATCCAAGTGATAATAGTTTTAATTATCCAAAATGACCAAGAGGAAGTTGATTTTTTAGATGATCAAGAGTCCTTTTGTGCAAACTTAGACACCAAACCTTCACTCCCAAGATAAAAAATTGATCAAATGGATGTCAAGACAAAGTATGAGCCTAATGAGGTCTTGAGGGCTAAGGTTGCAGTCATAAATACGTTGGAATGACCTCTTAGCTTTAAAAGATACCAAGTGGAGATATATTAGTCACTTTCCAAAATTATATTGAGACATTCTCCAAAGACATTATTCACATTTAATATCATCATGAGATCATTTTTGAGTCATCTCAAGAGTACTTATACATTAGGGACATGTTTATTCTAGTTGACCCTCATGAGAGGCATAATTCAACAAGTTTAGTGTTTCAAAATCAAATTTTGTTTCATCATGTTCCTCTTCATGAAATTAGTGATCCAAAAACATTTAATTTTTATCTAGGAAGAGGGTAAATATTTAGGTTAGTTATATATAGTAGCTGGTAAGTTTGCTTTCTCTAAGTACCTTTGGCACAATTTATTTGTACAATTGGTTTTCTTTATTATGTGCTTCAGAGGTAGTAGGTTGTTATTATATTTTATAAATATTTTAAAGGATAAAATACATGAAAATAAGATTCAAATAAGTTGGTTGTATAGGTTGAGAGACTCCCTTGCCCATTGGAGATACGAGGCATAAGTCTTTTGGCTAGCAAACTAGACAACCTTAGAGATTCACCAAGATTGTTGACCATTTTATCCTCATTAGACCAAAGGTCAACAAACCTAACTTAAAAATTTAAATATTAATGCATCTATCTTCCTAAACCATTATAATTAGATCATCAAGTTGGAGTTAGGGTGCAAGAACACTCATTGGCAAGCCTAGAGGCTAAGAAGACTAAGGTGTAGGTCAAACACAAGTAGATATGGTTAGTATGTGAGTTTTTAAAGGAAATAAGGATATATTTTCATTTCATCAGTGTGAAATTTATCTTGGTTTCTTAGTCACTTTATAGCCATGATAGGATGATGTAGAGTACTAGCAATTTATGTGTCTTGGTGTGAGGCTTAACAGAGTATTTTGAGCCATAAGTGGTGAATCAAGATTGTTTTAAAGGGAATTTTTAATCAAAATAAATTAATGGGATGGATGAGAAAAACATCAGATAATGAGAGGTTTTAAAGGATAATAAGACTCAAATACCATTCCTTAAGGTCTAAAACAAGCTTTTTTTACTCTCTCTAGGCTTGAGAAGCTTAGCAAAACATCTATGTTAGGTCAAATGGAAACCAATGGGAAGATAAATGGTTATTTAGATGGTGAATAATTATTAATATCATGATATAATGACATTATATACTCCAGCGAGCCCTCAAGGAATAAATTTTATGTTTTGACCCCCAAAACCATGCCTTTTTTCAAGCTTAGTGCCTTATTTACTTCAAGTTTTGCATATGAGAACAAGGTTTAAAGGTATAAAATTTGGAATGTACCATAATATTACCTTAAATAAGGTTAATAAAATGTGTCCTAAAATTTTTCATACATGTAAAGGATTAAAAAGTTGGTTTTTAATTTTCTAGGCCTACAGAGCTAAGAGGGGCCTAGAGTGCCAGAAAAAGGGGGTGACAATAGTACTTACATTAAAATTTAGGAAATTAAATTTTTATTATAGTTGGGGGTATGGTTTATATCCATAAACCTCTCTAAATTTCATTATTTCACGCATATAACTCAAGAACCATAATCAAATCCAAAATTAATTTTAGACCCCTTCTTAAACCCTCAAAGCTTGGTTTTGAGAGAACTTTCACATTTTTTGTGATTTTTGATTTAAATTTTTTCTTTTTTAGATATTATTTTGTATATTTTACATTTATAAACCTTATTCCATCAAATTTTAGAGGTAAAACATGGAAAATTGCAAGTTGGCCGAATTTAGGGTTTTGGCATGTAAATGTAGACAGTCAAAAAAGGTATTTTGAGGCACTTAATGGGTTTAACGGTAAAATATAATAATTGGATAATTTATATTGGTATTTAAAGGTTTAAAAAAAATTAATGAGTTATTTATACCTCATAAATCTCAATATACACCTTTTTCTTTCTCCCTATGTCTCACAATTCACATTTTTGCGTGTGCTTGGGAGCAGAAAAATGAGATTTGGGGGAATTAGAGGTACAATAAAGTAATTAAATTTGATAAATTTTTTTATAATTATAGTTTATATATATATATATATATATATATATATATATAATATTTTTTTGGTCAAATAATGAGTGTAATTACCTTTTATTTTTAAATAGTCATATGCCTGCCTGTTGGAAAACATGGAGCTAGGGTGTACATCAGGCCTAAATTGGTGTCTTATAAGGTTTTATTTTATTAAATGATGAAAAAAATTATTTTAAAAGTTTCATTATCTCTTCCATGTCCCAATTATAAAATAATAGTCTTTATACCCAATATATCTCAACCTATGACTTTTTTCACTTCCTAGTTTTCTTGTTTCTTGTAAGCATGAGAGAGTTAGTATGGAGCTCAAGAAGAAAATGGATGTTTTGAGTGCATGATGAATTTATAAAAATGTTTATATGACTTAAAATAGTTAATATACCTAAAAATTTCCATGTGATGGTCATATATTGACAGAGAGAGATCGAGAGAGAGGAAAACCAAGTTGTCATATCTCCATTAATGGAGTCCCATCTCAAAATTAGGTCTAAAAGTAAAGGATGTAGGGGTAAAATGGGAAATTTATGGGATTAAAGGTGATTAATATATCCCTAATATCCATTATCATTATTTCATCATGTTTATCAGGCCAAGAGAGGCTCAGTTTAGCCCAATTTATCATAAAGACGCACCTAGACCTACTAGGTCTAGAAGGTGGCAAACCTTCTCAAGCTAGTTCAGGGAGATATTAAGGGTCTCAAAAGATGATATTAGTATTTATTAAATGTTATTACCCATATAAATATTATTAATAAGTTACAAGGAGTTTTCAAGCCTCAAGGCACATAGAGGAGGTCTAAAACTGTTGTAAGATAAAGAGGGATAGTGGGTAGCTAAGGGGTGATCATATGTATTTCACTTCAAGGAAATGTATAGGCCATTTATATTAACTTATAAATCATATAAATTTTTTTACAAGGTTTAAAAAAATTTATAGGACTCAACTTTACCTCCTTGACTCATTTTTGCACTAAAACTAGCCTTCTTGACTAGGCCTTCTTAGGGAGCTTGAGGGGTATCTTCAGATGCTCATCATGTGTTCCAAG
Organism: Torreya grandis; assembly: GCA_037957365.1. Taxonomy (NCBI): domain Eukaryota; kingdom Viridiplantae; phylum Streptophyta; class Pinopsida; order Cupressales; family Taxaceae; genus Torreya; species Torreya grandis. The sequence goes on along the minus strand of JARHVA010002376.1, from coordinate 2,460,906 downwards.
GTTTTAATAGAAGTATAAGATAATATGAAGAGGTGTATATTTTATTTTAATACCAATTATATTAATTAGGACATATAAATATGTCTTTTTATTTATGAATAATCATTAAGATTGAAAATGCTCAAAACCCTTCCAAACCCTCTCTAGTGGATCAATTAGCTCCAAGATTATCAAAATGAATTATTATGACTTAATTTTACCTTTAAGACATATAAAATCATGAAATAGGTCATCTAATAATTTTTTGGTTCTATTTTGAGAGAGAATTTGGTATGTATGGGCTATTTTGAGGCTCTTTTGGGCTATTTTTATGAGCTTCACAAAGGTGTTCCAAAGGAGAAGATGTTTTAATAGTTTTCAGATGTTATCCTACCCCTGAAGTGTCATAAAATGGTCTTATATAATCTCATTAAATCCATCATGGATTTTTATAATTTAAAAAATCAAGTCTTGGGCCTCTAAAAAACATTTATAGGTTTAACCTCCATTAATGAATCCTTGAGAAAAGTTGCAGGTGTATTAGTGGCCATGGAATGACCCAAAGAGATAAGAAGACATCCTAAAAATCCATATTAAATTATTTGGAAACTCAAAAATTATTATAGCTCATATACAAGATTTAGGGTAAAGGATATCATGGTGGTATAGGCTCCTAGGAGGTCTCTAATGGTGAAAGTGTAGGTTAGAGGAAATGTTTATAGGTCTTATGGTGTTAAAAAGAGGAAAATGGATCCATGTCAACACGAAGTTATACTCATTTCAAATTATGGTCTCCCAATAAAATGATGATATATTCACTAACCACTAGTGGTCAAGGGTGGATTGTAGAAGATGTTAATGGTCAAATATGGCATGGGATGCAAGAGGGGAGAGTTGAGAGGAGTTGGAGAAATACTTATCAGTCATGAGTCATGTTATGGTCTCCCTCAACCTTTATATATGATAGATTTGAATTTTAAGGTCTTTAGTCATGTTTCTCATTCATATGTTTGATGTATGAAGTGAATGAGTCCATTTCTTCATATTCTAGCCCATTTCTACAAATTTTCTAAATAATTACTTATGAAAACTCAGCTAGTGTTAGGGTTGTGTGAGTGGTAGGTATTTTGGTTTGAATTATGTTTGTTTTAGTGTAATTATTGTATCATTATATGGTGTATCACCATTATTTACATTTTTATTTCTTCCTTTACCCCTATTAAACCCTTTCCCAAATCATAGAATCAACTTACTAAGATCTTAACTGGTACACTTAGGTAGCTAGACCTAACCCAAAGGTTCAACCCCATAATAGGACACCCAAAGCATGGGGTTGTTCCCATTTTTTGGCTTAGTTAGAGAGAGACTAAATAACCCTCTCCAAGGGTGAAAATTAATGCTAAAATAATTTTTGGCATACCTGGTGGAACTACTACTATGTACTACATCTCACTAAATGGTTCTTAGTATTGCCTTTTAGTGAAATTAGCCTTTGGAGGCACATTTTAAAACACCAATGGTGACTCCACTATGAACATCAACTGGTCACGCAACCTAAGTACATAATTTTATAATTTGGTATGTATAATCAAAAATATTTTGATCAGTTTTCTCATTCTCTACCTCAGCATCAAACTTATTAAGCTATTAATGTTTATGTGTTCCCCCCAAGTGGCCCTCAAGAAACCTATCATCCCTACCATGGCTCTTAAATCCATCCCACACCTACAAATGATAAAAATCAGTCCCTTTGGCAACCAAATCAGTCATCTAATCCCCCTTGTCAAGACCATGTTTATACTATTACATCCTTGGTAGGATTCAAACAAGTAAAATCAAATTGGTTTTCTATGCCCTCTCCTATCTAAGATCCTAAAACCCAACCTCAAAGAGCATCAACCCCATTTTCAACCTTATAAAAGCTCATATTTGTCAAGATTCAATCAAATCACTCTAGACCATGGTAGATTGATCATGAAGGTGAATGAAGAGGTAGCCCTTGGCAAATATTTCCCCATTCATGCCATGAATAGAAAGAGGGACTTATTGAAAGAGTTTTAGAGTGTGTGGGAAGCCATTAAGGAGGTATATTATCCAAAATTTGAGAATAACTAATTAAATTAATGGATTCTCTTAATAAAGGAGATGTTGAAACATTGGGAGGATGAGTATGTCAAACCTAAACAAATTAGTTTGACCTCTCCTACCCCTAAGCTCATTCCCACTCAAGATTTTGAAGCCATATCAAATTAGACACCCCCTCATACCTTAGACCTTGACTATTTCATGCCCTCTCTTATGAAACTACCCTCTCCTATACCCATTAAATAAGAAGAGAAGGTGAATATTCTATACACATTTATATTATGGAAATCAGTTATGAAATGTATAGAAAAGAAGGAAAAGGTGTTAGTTATGGTGGTCCAAGAACTAGTTCAAGATAAGGAGAAGTTAGTGGTTGAAGAGAAAAACAAAGAGGTGTTATCTTAGCTCAATTATATTTCCCTATAATATTATCAAGACTCTTTCTCCATCCCTCAAGATCCACCAAAGGGACCATTTAAGGTACCTATTTTGAAGGACACTTTCTTAAGCTACAAATAAGGTGAACTTATTCACCCTCCCACCATCTCCTTCTTGGAGATATAAGATATTTTATAAAGGATAAATGAAGAGCTTGTAGTCTCAAGTGAGTCTGGACAAGATGAGGTAAGTGTGTATGAATAATAATCTTGATAGGAAACCCACTTAATAAAAGCAAGCAAAAATTAGGTTTGTAACTAGATAGGCAAGATGAGCTAGTTTTCACTTGGTCAAGTGAACTCCTATTAACTATGAAAGGTAAAGTTAATTAGTTTGAAATTAGTGGCCATGAAGAAGACATCAAGATATTTTAGCCTCAATTAAAGAGAAATATGACCTCCTAGGTAAGGTGGGTAAAGAAGATAAGTCAAGTTGTCATACTTTGGAGCTTGAACTCAAACCTGATGCTAGTGTTGATCAAGAGGAAAAAGAAGATTAGAATGAGGTATGATAATATATATACCATGAATTCATGGAAAATAAGCTAAAAATAAGGTGAACTTATTCACCCTCCCACCATCTCCCTCTTGGAGATAGAATTTATTTTACAAAGGATAAAGGAAGAGCTTGTAGTCTCAAGTGAGTCTGGAGAAGATGAGGTAAGTGTGTATGAATAATAATCTTGATAGGAAACCCACTTAATAAAAGAAAGAAAAAATTAGGTTTGTAACTAAATAGGCAAGATGAGCTAGTTTTCACTTGGTCAAGTGAACTCTTATTAACTATGAAATGTAAAGTTCATTAGTTTGAAATTAGCGGCCATGAAGAAGACATCAAGATATTTTAGCCTCAATTGAAGAGAAATATGACCTCCTAGGCAAGGTGGGTAAAGAAGATAAGTCAAGTTTTCATCCTTTGGAGCTTGAACTCAACCCTGATGCTAGTGTTGATCAAGAGGAACAAGAAGATTATAATGAGGTATGACAATATATGTACCATGACTTCATGGACAATAAGCTACAAATAAGGTGAACTTATTCACCCTCCCACCATCTCACTCTTGGAGATAAAAGTTATTTTACAAAGGATAAAGGAAGAACTTGTAGTCTCAAGTGAGACTGGAGAAGATGAGGTAAGTGTGTATGAATAATAATCTTGATAAGAAACCCACTTAATAAAAGCAAGAAAAAATTAGGTTTGTAACTAGATAGGTAAGATGAGCTAGTTTTCACTTGGTCAAGTGAACTCCTTTTAACTATGAAAGGTAAAGTTCATTAGTTTGAAATTAATGGCCATGAAGAAGACATCAAGATATTCTAGCCTCAATTGAAGAGAAATATGACCTCCTACGCAAGGTGGGTGAAGAAGATAAGTTAAGTTGTCATCCTATAGAGCTTAAACTCAAACCTGATGCTAGTGTTGATCAAGAGGAATAAGAAGATTATAATGAGGTATGACAATATATGTACCATGATTTCATGGACAATAAGCTACAAATAGGGTGAACTTATTCACCCTCCCACTATCTCCCTCTTGGAGATGGAAGCTATTTTATAATGGATAAAGGAAGAGCTTGTAGTCTCAAGTGAGTCTGGAGAAGATGAGGTAAGTGTGTATGAATAATAATATTGATAGGTAACCCACTTAATCAAAGCAAGAAAAAATCAGGTTTGTATTTAGATAGGCAAGATGAGATAGTTTTTACTTGGTCAAGTAAACTCGTATTAACTAATAAAGGTAAAGTTCATTAGATTGAAAGTAGTGGCCATGAAGAAGACATAAAGATATTTTAGCCTCAATTGAATAGCAATATGACCTCCTAGGCAAGGTGGGTGAAGAAGATAAGTCAAGTTGTCATCCTTTGGATCTTGTACTCAAACTTGATGCTAGTGTTGATCAAGAGGAACAAGAAGATTAGAATGAGGTATGACAATATATGTACCATGACTTCATGGACAATAAGCTATAAATAAGGTGAACTTATTCACCCTCCCACCATCTCCCTCTTGGAGATAGAAGCTATTTTACAAAGGAAAAAGGAAAAGATTTTAGTCTCAAGTGAGTCTGAAGAAGATGAGGTAAGTGTGTATGAATAATAATCTTGATAGGAAGCCCACTTAATCAAAGTAAGCAAAAATCAGGTTTGTAACTACATAGGCAAGATGAGCTAGTTTTCACTTGGTCAAGTGAACTCCTATTAAATATGAAAGATAAATTTTATTAGTTTGAAAGTAGTGGCCATGAAGAAGACATCAAGATATTTTAGCCTCAATTGAAGAGCAATATGACCTCCTATGCAAGGTGGGTGAAGAAGATAAGTCAAGTTGTCATCCTTTAGAGCTTAAACTCAAACTTGATGCTAGTGTTGATCAAGAGGAACAAGAAGATTAGAGTGAGGTATGACAATGTATGTACCATGACTTCATGGATAATAATCTACAAATACAGTGAACTTATTCACCCTCTCACCATCTCCCTCTTGGATATAGAAGCTATTTTACAAAGGATAAAGGAAGAGCTTGTAGTCTGAAGAGTCTGGAGAATATGAGGTAAGTGTGTATGAATAATAATTTTGATAGGCAACCCACTTAATCAAAGAAAGCAAAAATCCGGTTTGTAACTAGATAGGCAAGATGAGCTAGTTTTCACTTCATCAAGTGAACTCTTACTAACTATGAAAGGTAAAGTTAATTAGTTTGAAAGTAGTGGCCATGAAGAAGACATCAAGATATTTTAGCCTCAATTGAAGAGCAATATGACCTCCTAGGCAAGGTGGGTGAATAAGATAAGTCAAGTTGTCATCCTTTGGAGCTTGAATTCAAACCTGATGCTAGTGTTGATCAAGAGGAACAAGAATATTATAATGAGGTATGATAATATATGAAACATTATTTCATGGAAAACAAGCTACAAATAAGGTGAACTTATTCACCCTCCCACCATCTCTCTCTTGGAGATAAAAGCTATTTTACAAAGGATAGAGGAAGAGATTATAGTCTCAAGTGAGTCTAGAATAGATGAGGTAAGTGTGTATGAATAATAATCTTGATAGGCAACCCACTTAATCAAAGCAAGCAAAAATCAGGTTCATAATTAGATAGGCAAGATGAGCTAGTTTTCACTTGGTCAAGTGAACTCCTAGTAACTATGAAAGGTAAAGTTCATTAGTTTGAAAGTAGTGGCCATGAAGAAGACATCAAGATGTTTTAGCCTCAATTTAAGAGCAATATGACCTCTTAGGCAATGTGGTTGAAGAAGATAAGTCAAGTTGTCATCTTTTAGAGCTTGAACTCAAACCTGATGCTAGTGTTGATCAAGAGGAACAAGAAGATTAGAATGAGGTATGACAATATATGTACCATGACTTCATGGACAATAAGATATAAATAAGGTGAAATTATTCACCCTCTCACCATCTCCCTCTTGGAGATAGAATTTATTTTACAAATGATAAAGGAAGAGCTTGTAGTCTTAAGTGAGTCTAGAGAAGATGAGGTAAGTGTGGATGAATAATAATCTTGATAGGCAGCCCACTTAATCAAAGCAAGCAAAAATCAGGGTTGTAACTAGATAGGCAAGATGAGCTAGTTTTCACTTGGTCAAGTGAACTCCTATTAAATATGAAAGGTAAATTTTATTAGTTTTAAAGTAGTGGCCATGAAGAAGACATCAAGATATTTTAGTGTCAATTGAAGAGCAATATGACATCCTAGGCAAGGTGGGTGAAGAGGATAAGTCAAGTTGTCATCCTTTAGAGCTTGAACTAAAACCTAATGCTAGTGTTTATCAAGAGAAACAAGAAGATTAGAATGAGGTATGACAATATATGTACCATGACTTCATGGACAATAAGCTACAAATAAGGTGAACTTATTCACCCTCTTGCCATCTCCCTCTTGGAGATAGAAGCTATTTTACAAAGGATAAAGGAAGAGCTTGTAGTCTCAAGTGAGTCTGGAGAAGATGAGGTAAGTGTGTATGAATAATAATCTTGCTAGGTAACCCACTTAATCAAAGCAAGCAAAAATTAGGTTTGTAACTAGATAGGCAAGATGAGCTAGTTTTCACTTGGTCAAGTGAACTCCTATTAACTATGAAAGGTAAAGTTCATTAGTTTGAAAGTAGTGGCCATGAAGAAGACATCAATATATTTTAGCCTCAATTGAAGAGAAATATGACCTCCTAGGCAAGGTGGGTGAAGAAGATAAGTCAATTTGTCATCCTTTGGAGCTTGAACTGAAACTTGATGCTAGTGTTGATCAAGAGGAATAAGAAGATTAGAATGAGGTATAACAATATATGTACCATGACTTCATGGACTAGGTAGAGGTTCTAAACTAAAATATAACTCCTCTAGAGCATGAAAATGAACTTGAAAATCATGTTATAGAGGTTGACCAGTCTCAAAATAAATTGTCCATTAAAGGCACTACTGATGTCTTCAATAATGAAGGAGTGTGGTCAAATCTAAAACCACAAGAATATGATATTTTTAACCTTAGTTGGGTTGGTAATATTCCATGTGGATTCTTCCAATGTGAGTAGAGAAATAATGGTGTTAAGGTTGGAATTGTCCAAAGTGACCAAAAGGAAGATTCTTTTTGGGATGACTAGAGTCCTTTTATGCAAACTTGGACACCTAACCTTCACTCCCAAGACAAGAAATTGATCAAATGACTACCAGGACAAAGTATGAGCCTAATGAGCTCTTGAGGTCCAAGGTTACATTCATAAATACATTGGAATGCTCTCTTGGATTTAAAGAGACACCAAGTGGAGAGATACTAGTCACTCTCCCAAAAGAAATTAAGACCATCTCCTAAGACATTGTTCACATTTAAAATCATCATGGGATTAGTTTTGAGTCATCTCAAGAGTACTTCTACATTGGGGACATGTTTGTTCCAGTTGACCCTCATGAGAGGCATGATATAAAAAGTATAGTGTTTCACAAGTAGAGTGTATTTCATCTTCATGAAGGGAGTGATACAATAACCTTTCATTTTAATCTATGAGGAGATTAGATCTTTAGGTTAGTTGTATATAGTATCTAGTGTGTTTGCTTTATCTAAATGCCTTCAACATAGTTTTTTTATATAGTTGGTTTCCTTTGTTGTGTGATTCAGAGGTAGCAAGTTGTTATTAGTTTTTATAGGTATTTTAAATCAGTTCAAATCAAATTCAAATTATTTATATGTATAGGTTTATAGACTCCCTTGCTCAATAGATATATAAGGCACAAGTCTTTTCACTAGCAGGTTAGCCAACCTGGTAGAGTCACCAAGATTGTTGACCATTTTTGGCCTCCTTAGACCAAAGGTTGACACCCCTAACTTCAAAATTTTACTCTTAAGGAATATACCCTCCTAAACCATCATAATGAGATCATCAATTTGGAATTAGGGTGCAAGAACATTCATTGGCAAGCCTAGAGGCCAAGAAGATTAAACTGTAGGTCCAACATAAGAAGATATGATTAATATGTGAGTTTTCAAACAATATAATGAGATATTATCATGTCATAATTTACTAACTAGTTTCCCCTTTTTCTTTATTTCTCAGTCACTTTCTATCCATGATAGGATGATGCAAAGTACTAGCATCTCAAGTGTTTTAGTGTGAGGCCTAAAAGAGTGATTTGGGCCATAAGTGGTGAATCAATATGGTTTTCAAGGGAATTTGGAATAACAATACATGAATGGGATGGATTAAATCCACATTAGACTATGAGAGGTTTTTAAGGATTATAATACTCAAAGACCATTCCTTAAGGTCTAAAATAAGTTTTTTTTAACTCTCTAGGCTTGAGAAGCTTAGTAAAACATTTGTGTCAGGTCAAATGGAAACCAATGGGTATAAAAAAGGTTATTTTTATGGTGAATCATGCTTAATAACATGATACAATGACATTATAGTCTCCAATAAGCCCTCTAGGAATAAATTTTGTGTTTTGACCCCCTAAACCATACATTTTCTCAAGCTTAGAACCATAGTTGCTTCAAGGTTTACATATGAGCACAAGGTTTCAAGGTCTAAAATTTGACATGTAAAATAATAGTATCTTAAAATTTTTAATAAAACATTTTACAAGAGTTTTCATACATGTAAAGGATAAAAAATCAATTTTTTAGTTTTTTAGGCTTAGAGAGCTAAGAGAGGCCTTGAGTGCCAGAAAAGATGGGGGTTACAGTAGTACATTAATTTAAATTTTGGAATTTAAATTTGGAGGATATTTTTGGGAATGGGTAATATCCATAAATCTCAGGTTCTTTATTTTGCCCTTATAACTCAAGAACTATCATCAAAGCCAAAACCAGTTTTAAACCCTTCTTAAACCCTCAAAGTGTGCTTTTGAGAGAAATTTTTCATTTTTTGAGATTTTTTATAAAAAAAAATGTAGTGTGAGATATTATGTGGAATATTTGACCTTTTAAAACATTTTTACATCAAAATTTAGAGGCAAAAAAGGGAAAAGTACAAGTTGGCCAAATTCAGGGTTTTGGCATGCAAATGTAGATAGTCAAAAATGGCATTTTTGAGGCACTTAATGGGTTTAATGGTCAATATAATTCATTTATAGGTTATAAATATAATTAAAGGTTATAAAAAAATTAATGAGGTCTTGATACCTAATAAATCTCAAGATACACAATTTTATTTCTCCCTATGTCTCGCACTTCACATTTTTTGAGTGTGATCGAGAGTGAAAATATGCATTTTGGGGCATCTAGAGGTACACTAAATTTATAAAATTTGGTAAAATTAGTGATAATTATCTGTTTTATATATATATATATATATATATATATATATATATATTTTTTTTTTTTTCCAAATAATGAGTGGAAATACTTGATATTTTTACACAATCCTATGCCTATCTATTGAGGAGAACATGGAGCTAAGGTGTGTGTCAAGCCTAAATTAGTGTTTTATGAGGTTTTATTTGGTTTAATTATGAATTAAAATTGTTTTGATATATTTATGAGTTCTTAAATGTCCTAATTAAAAAATAATTAGGTCTTGATGCCCTATATATCTCAAGATATGACTTTTCTCGCTTCCTAGTTTTCTTGTTTCTTGCAAGCATGAGAGAGCTAGTATGGAGCTCAAGAAGAAAATGGATATTTTGAGTGAAGGATGAATTTGGAAACATGATGGTATGAATTAAAAATAAATTATGAACCTCATAATTTCCATGGTATGGTCCAATATTTGTTGAGGTGTGGAGCTAAAAGCTTCACCAAATGAGCGAGTATAGAAGTTGCTAGAACTACACAGTCACCAGCATTAGTCAGGAGGGACTGACATCAGTCAGGATTTGACTGGGAGATGTTGGCATCGGTAATGGATCGGCCGACGTCGGTCAGGTGCAGACAGGCAGGGACTGATGTTGGTCACCTATGCGTCCAGAATCTATTTTCATGGACAGAACAAAATGTTTGCATGATAGAATTAAGTGTTAGTCTTAAGTCCGCATCTCTATCTTTAGTAGGACTATTTTGAGCCCTTGATTAAGAGGCATATCTAATGGTTGTAATTGTATGCTCATGAATCCCTAAAGTTATATAATAGGGATAGATCTTCATAGCTTATTCAATTGGACAAGAACAATACTGTACAATATATGTATATGTGAATCAATCCAGGTTGTTGGAATTGATTCTAATTGAGAGAGAGAACTCTTGAGGGAAAGAGATCTGGAAAGAGATCTGTACATCTGAGAGAGGTGTGGAAGAAAAGAAGTTTCTTCAATTGTAATTCCTTCTAGAAGAGTTTAATACAAGTTTTCAAGGTGGTTTCTTGTATCTCTTATTCTTTGCTATTTCTGATTCTAGTTACTTATCATTCTGGTTTTAATTCCGCATTTAATTACTTTCACATAGTAATCAACTTTGTTGGTTGATCCCCAATAAGTGGTATCAGAGCTCAGGTTGACTAACAAGTGTTTTAGATCTGGTTAGTGTTTGTTGATTACAGGTCACTCACAATGGTTTATGTTTGAGTGGGAGAAGCAATGGCAGAAGAAAGTAAACTAAGAATAGAGAAGTTTAATGGCAAGAATTACCAATTATAGAGAATGTAGATAGAAGATTATCTGTATCAGAAAGATCTATACTTACCGTTAGGTGGGGCTGCAAAGAAGCTCATAGACATGGAATATGAAGAATGGGGAGTTCTTGATAGAAAGGCTCTTGGATCTATAAGATTGAGTTTGGCATCTACTGTGATATCTAATTTATCACAGGCAAAGTTAATGGTAGAGTTAATGACTACTTTAGTAAATTTATATGAAAAACTCTCAACTTCAAATAAGGTATATCTTATGAAACAGTTATTTAATTTGCAAATGCAAGAAGGTGGATCTGTATCTAATCATCTAAATGATTTCCATGGAATTGTAAATCAATTAAATTCAGTCAAAATAGTGTTTGATGATGAAATTAAAGCTCTATTAATATTATGCTCTCTACCTGAAAGCTAGCATAGCTTGGTAATGGTAGTTAGTAATACTGCATCTACTTTAAATATTTTAAAAGTAGATGATGTTGTTAGTGTAATCTTGAAGGAAGAAATTCGCAAGAAAATCATAGAGGAAACATCAGGGAATGCTTTAAGTTTTGAAAGTAGGGGAAGACAAAAAGAGAAGGGCAAGCATTGGAGATCAAGGTCTAAGTCAAAGATGAGAGGTAGATCCAAATCCAGAAATAGCAAGAAGATAACCTGCTGGAATTGTGGAAAGATAGGGCATGCAAGGAAAGATTGCTGGTCAAAACCTAAAGAAGACAATCAGCATGAAGATAAAGAAGAACCAAAAGCTACATGTATTGTTACACAAAATGCTCTTATATTCTCTTTGCATAATAATATAGAATCTTGGGTTTTAGATTCTGGTGCCTCTTTCCATGCATCCCCAAATAGAGAATATTTCAGTGACTATGTCCATGGAGATTTTGGAATAGTTTATTTAGGGGATGATGAGCCTTATAAAATTATTGGCAAAGGAAAAGTATAGCTGAAAATGCAAAATGGCAACACATGGGTGTTGAGAGATGTCATGCATGTTCCCATCCTGAAGAGGAATTTGATTTCTATAGGAAAGTTGGGGGATGAGGGTTGCACAGTAACTATCACAGCTGAATCTTGGAAGGTTACCAAGGGTGCACTTGTATTGGCTAGAGGTAAGAGAGTAGGTACACTCTATTTATGTAATTGTATTACTGATAATTCTCCTTCTGTATTATCTGCTTCAGATGTAGATGCAAAGTTGTGGCACCAGAGGCTTGGCCACATGAGTGAGAAAGAAATGTCTATTCTTAAGTTAAAAGGTAAGCTTTCAGATTTGAAAAGCATAAATCTAGATTTTTGTGAGCACTATATTTTTGGGAAACAGAAGAGAGTGAATTTTCTCAAGATTGGGTCAACAAAGAAGAAGCACAAGTTGGAGCTTGTTCACACAGACATGTGGGGACCAACTCAGGTTGCTTCTATTGGAGGATCACAGTAGTATGTTTCTTTCATAGATGATGCTACAAGAAAGGTATGTGTATATTATATAAGGAATAAATTTGATGTTTTTGACACTTTTAAGATGTAGAAAGCTTTAGTTGAGAATGAAATAGGCAGGAGATTGAAGTGCCTTAGATCTGACAATGGTGGTGAGTTCTGTAGTTATAAGTTCAAATGGTATTGTTATATGAATGGAATACATAGGCAAAGGATGGTTCCAAGGACACCTCAACAAAATAGAGTTGCTAAAAGGATGAATAGAATAATAATGGAGCGTGTACGGTGTATGAGGTTGCATGCTGATTTGCCCTTATAGTTTTGGGCAGAAGCTGTAGATACTATAGTTTACCTGATTAACAGAGGACCCTCTACAGCTCTGTATGGTTGAATTCTAGAAGAGGCATGGACATGTAAAAATATAGATCTCTCATTTCTCAGTGTTTTTGGTTCTGAAGCTTTTGTGCACATTGATAAGGAAAATAGAAAGAAGTTGGATGCTAAGTCTATAAGGTGCACATTTATTGGTTATGGCTCTGATGATTTCAGATTCAGGTTTTAGAATCTAGGAACTAACAAAATAATTAGGAGCTTTGATGTTGTTTTCAATAAAAAAGTGATGTATAGTGATCATCTCAAGAAGCTAAATCAATTTAAGTAGAGCAATGTTGAATTGGACAAGGTGATGGTCCAAAATGAGCTCATGGAAAAGAATAATCACAAATAGGAAAACATAGAGACCGACGTCAGTCATGTAGGAACCAATGTTGGCAATACAAGAACTGATGTCAATTAGATAGTAACTGACGTCGGTTCGAAAGGAACCGACATCGGTCATGTGGAACCGATGTTGATCAGTTACAGGCCTAGAGATGATTGAGGTCGGTCACTGTCAGAGAATTTGGGCAGACAGTGTGTTGTGAATGGGTCTCAGATGCCCATCAGGAGGTCAGAAAGGGTAAGTAAACCTCCAATTCCATATTCCCCTTCATTATATTATTTATTTCTCACTGATGGTGGAGAACTAGAGAGTTTTGATGAAGCAATACAGGTGGAATCCAAGAATCAGTGGGAGCTAGGCATGAATGAGGAAATTGATTCCTTGAAAGAGAACCAAACATGGGATTTGGTTGAGTTGCCAGCGGGAAAGAGGACACTAAATAATAGATGGATCTATAGATTGAAAGAAGGTGAGAATGGATAGATGAGATATAAGGCCATGTTTCTAGTGAAAGGATTTACACAGAAACCAGGTATTGATTTTGGTGAGATTTTTTCTCCTGTTGTTAAAATGACTTCTATATAGACTATATTGTCTTTAGTTACTATTGAAGATTTGCATCTTGAGCAGCTTGATGTTAAGATAGCATTTATTCATGGAGATTTGGATGAAGAAATATATATGGATCAGCTGGAAGGATTTGAGGTCAAAGGTAAGGAGAAACTTGTGTGCAGATTGAAGAAAAGCTTGTATGGTCTCAAGCAAGCTCCTAGACAATGGTATTTGAAATTTGACAGGTTTATGACTGAGCATGGTTTCAGTAGATGTCAATCTGACCATTGTGTATATTTTAAGAGATTGGATAATGGTAGATATATTATCCTATTGATGTGTGTAGATGATATGATGGTTGCAGGTTCACACATGCAGGATATCTCTAAGCTTAAGGTGAAATTAGCTCACACATTTTCCATGAAGGATTTGGGAGCAGCAAAGAAAATCCTTGGCATGAGTATTAAGAGAGACAGGAAAAATCATAGGTTGATTTTATCTCAAGAAGATTATGTGAACAAGGTGTTGAAATGGTTCAATATGTAGGATGCAAAATCAGTAAGCACACATATGGCTAGACACTTCAGGTTAAGTAAAGAACAATGTCCTAATTCACATGAGTAGAGTTCCATATGCTTCACAGTTGGGAGCTTGATGTATGCAATGGTATGTACTAGACTGGATATTGCCCAAGCAGTGGGAGTTGTAAGTATATGGCCAATCTAGGGAAGGAACACTGAAAAGTAGTTTAGTGGATTTTAAGATATCTGAGAGGGACCAGTAGTAGGAATTTGTGTTATGGTGGGTCAAACACTTCTCTACATGGTTATGTAGATTCAAATATGGCAAGTGATTTGGATGGTAGAAGAAACACAACAAGATATGTTTTCACTATTGGTGGAACGGCGGTTAGCTGGATTTCAAAGTTGCAGAAGGTTGTTGCCTTGTCAACTACAAAAGCAGAATATATTGTAGTCACATAGGCTAGCAAAGAGATGATATGGATGACACAGTTCATGGAAGAGCTAGGAAAGGAGCAAGAGAGTTACAGATTATACAATGATAGTCAGAGTGTAATTCATTTGGCTAAGAATTCAGCCTTTCATTTAAGAACCAAGCATATACAGCTTAGGTACCACTTCATTAGGCAGGTATTGGAGGAAGTTGAGTTGAAGCTAGAAAAGATCCATATAGATAAGAACCCTGCTGATATGTTAACCAAGCTGGTAACAAAGAAGAAGTTGAATTTTCATTCAACTTTTGTTGGTCTTCAAGATTGAGTTTGAAGATGGAGAAGCTAGAAGATGTTGCTATACAGGTACTGGTGCAGTTGTTCATCACCAAGTGGGAGATTTGTTGAGGTGTAGAAATAAAAGCTTCACCAAATGAGCGAGTACAAAAGTTGCTAGAACTACACAGTCACCGGCGTTGGTCTAGGAGGGACCGACGTCGGTCAAGAGTTGACTAGGAGATGCCAGCGTCGGTCATGGATTGGCCGATGTTGGTCAGGTGCAGATAGGCAGGGACCGATGTCAGTCACCTATGCATCCAGAATCTATTTTTGTGGATAGAATAGAATGTTTGCATCATAGAATTAAGTGTTAGTCTTAAGTCTGCATCTCTATCTTTAGTAGGACTATTTTGAGCCCTTGATTAAGAGGCATATCTAATGGCTGTAATTATATGCTCATGAATCCATAAAGTTATATAATAGGGATAGATCTTCATAGCTTATTCAATTGGACAAGAATAGTACTGTACAATATATGTATATGTAAATCAATCCAGGTTGTTGTAATTGATTGTAATTGAGAGAAAGAACTCTTAAGGGAAAGAGATCTGGAAAGAGATCTGTACATCTGAGAGAGGTGTGGAAGAAAAGAAGTTTCTTCAATTGTAATTCTTTCTAGAAGAGTTTAATATAAGTTTTCAGGGTGGTTTCTTGTATCTCTTATTCTTTGCTATTTCTGATTCTAGTTACTTATCATTTTTGTTTTAATTCCTCATTTAATTGCTTTCACATAGTAATCAACTTTGTTGGTGATCCCCAGCAAGTGGTATCAGAGCTTAGGTTGACTAACAGGTGTTTCAGATCTGGTTAGTGTTTGTTGATTATAGGTCACTCACAAGATTTTTTGTTTGAGTGGGAGAAGCAATGACAGAAGAAAGTAAACTGAGAATGGAGAAGTTTAATGGCAAGAATTACCAATTATGGAGAATATAGATAGAAGATTATCTGTATCAAAAAGATTTATACTTACCGTTAGGTGGGGCTACAAAGAAGCCCACAGACATGGAAGATGAAGAATGGGAAGTTCTTGATAGAAAGGCTCTTGGATCTATAAGATTGAGTCTGACATCTACCGTGATATCTAATTTATCATAGGCAAAGTCAATGGTAGAGTTAATGACTACTTTATCAAATTTATATGAAAAACCCTCAGCTTCAAATAAGGTATATCTTATGAAGCAGCTATTTAATTTGCAAATGCAAGAAGGTGGATCTTTATCTAATCATCTAAATGATTTCCATGGAATTGTAAATCAATTAAATTTAGTCAAAATAGTGTTTGATGATGAAATTAAAGCTCTATTAATATTATTCTCTCTACCTAAAAGCTGGCATAGCTTGGTAATGGCAGTTAGTAATACTACATCTACTTCAAATATTTTAAACGTAGATGATGTTGTTAGTGTAATCTTGAATGAAGAAATTCATAGGAAAAGCATAGAGGAAACATCAGGGAATGCTTTAAGTTTTGAAAGTAGGGAAAGACAAAAAGAGAAGGGCAAGCATTGGAGATCAAGGTCTAAGTCAAAGATGAGAGGTAGATCCAAATCTAGAAATGGCAAGAAGATAACCTGCTAGAATTGTGGAAAGATAAGGCATGCAAGGAAAGATTGCTGGTCAAAACCTAAAGAAGACAATCAGCATGAAGGTAAAGAAGAAGCAAAAGTTGTAGGTATTATTGCACAAGATGCTCTTATATTCTCTTTGCATAATAATATAGAATCTTGGGTTTTAGATTCTGGTGCCTCTTTCCATGCAACCCCAAATAGAGAATATTTCAGTGACTATGTCCATGGAGATTTTGGAATAATTTATTTAGGGGATGATGAGACTTGTAAAATTATTGGCAAAGGAAAAGTGCAACTGAAAATGCAGAATGGCAACACATGGGTGTTGAGAGATGTCATGCATGTTCCCATCTTGAAGAGGAATTTGATTTCTACAAGAAAGTTGGGGGATGAGGGTTGCGCAGTAACTATCACAACTGAATCTTGGAAGGTTACCAAGGGTGCACTTGTATTGGCTAGAGGTAAGAGAGTAGGTACTCTCTATTTATGTAATTGTATTATTGATAATTCTCCTTCTATATTAATTGCTTCAGATGTAGATGCAAAGTTGTGGCACCAGAGGCTTGGCCACATGAGTGAGAAGGGAATGTATATTCTTAAGTCAAAAGGTAAGCTTTCAGATTTGAAAAGCATAGATCTATATTTTTGTGAGCACTGTATTTTTGGGAAACAGAAGAGAGTGAGTTTTCTCAAGACTGGGTCAACAAATAAGAAGCACAATTTGGAGATTGTTCACACAGACGTGTGGGGACCAGCTCAGGTTGCTTCTATTAGAGGATCATAGTACTATGTTTCTTTCATGGATGATGCTACAAGAAAGGTATGGGTATATTGTATAAGGAAGAAATTTGATGTTTTTGACACTTTTAAGATGTGGAAAGCTTTAGTTGAGAATGAAAAAGGTAGGAAATTGAAGTACCTTAGATCTGACAATGGTGGTGAGTTCTGTAGCTATAAGTTCAACTGGTATTGTTATATGAATGGAATACATAGGTAAAGGATGGTTCCAAGGACACCTCTACAAAATGGAGTTGCTAAAAGGATGAACAGAACAATAATGGAGTGTGCACGATGTATGAGGTTGCATGCTAGTTGGCCCTTACAGTTTTAGGCAGAAGATGTAGATACTATAGTTTACCTGATTAATAGAGGACCCTCTACAACTCTGGATGGTGGAATTTTAGAAGAGGCATGGATAGGTAAAAAGGTAGATCTCTCATTTCTCAGAGTTTTTGGTTCTGAATCTTTTGTGCACATTGATAAGGAAAATAGAAAGAATCTGGATGCTAAGTCTATAAGGTGCACATTTATTGGTTATGGCTCTGATGATTTTGGATTCAAGTTTTAGAATCTAGGAACTAACAAAATAATTAGGAGTTTTGATGTTGTTTTCAATGAAAAAATGATGTATAATGATCAACTCAAGAAGCTAAATCAATCTGAGTAGAGCAATGTTGAATTGGACAAGGTGACGGTCCAAAATGAGCTCACGAAAAAGAATAATCACATATAGGAAAACACAGAGATTGACGTCAGTCATGCAGGAACCAATGTTGGAAATACAAGAACTGATGTCAGTCAGATAGTAATAAATGTCAGTCAGGAAGGAAATGACGTCGGTCATGTGGAACTAACGTCAGTCAGTTACAGGCCTAGAGGTGACCGAGGTTGGTCATTGTCAGAGAATTTGGGTGGATAGCATGATGTGAATGAGTCTCAGATGCCCATCAGGAGGTTAGAAAGGGTAAGTAAACCTCTAATTCAATATTCCCCTTCATTATATTATTTATTGCTCACTGATGGTAGAGAAATAGAGAGTTTTGATGAAGCAATATAGGTGAAATCCAAGAATCAGTGGGAGCTAGGCATGAATGAGGAAATTGATTCCTTAAAAGAGAACCAAACATGAGATTTGGTTGAGTTGCCAATGGGAAAGAGGACACTGAATAATAGATAGATCTATAGATTGAAAGAAGGTGAGAATGGATAGATGAGATATAAGGCCAGGTTGGTAGTGAAAGGATTTGCACAGAAAATAGGTATTGATTTTAGTGAGATTTTTTCTCCTTTTGATAAAATGACTTCTATATGGAATGTATTATCTTTAGTTACTATTGAGGATTTGCATCTTGAGCAACTTGATGTTAAGATAGCATTTCTTCATGGAGATTTGGATGAAGAAATATATATGGATCAGCTGGAAGGATTTGAGGTCAAAGGTAAGGAGAAACTTGTGTGCAGATTGAAGAAAAGCTTGTATGGTCTCAAGCAAGCTCCTAGACAATGGTATTTGAAATTTGACAAGTTTATGACTGAGCATGGTTTCAGTAGATGTTAATCTGACCATTGTGTGTATTTTAAGAGATTGGATAATGGTAGATATATTATCCTATTGTTGTATGTAGATGATATGCTGGTTGCAGGTTCACACATGCAGGATATCTCTGAGCTTAAGGTTAAATTAGCTCACACATTTTCCATGAAAGATTTGGGAGTAGCAAAGAAAATCCTTGGCATGAGTATTAAGAGAGATAGGAAAAATCACAGGTCAATTTTGTCTCAAGAAGATTATGTGAACAAGGTATTGAAATGGTTCAATATGCAGGATGTAAAACTGGTAAGCATACCTATGGCTGGACACTTCAAGTTGAGTAAAGAACAATGTCCTAATTCACATGATGAGGTAGAGTACATGAGTAGAGTTCCATATGCTTCCACAGTTGGGATCTTGATGTAGAGTTCCATATGCTTCCACAGTTGGGAGCTTGATATATGCAATGGTATGTACTAGACTAGATATTGCCCAAGCAGTGGGAGTTGTGAGTAAGTATATGGCCAATCTAGGGAAGGAACACTGGAAAGTAGTTCAGTGGATTCTAAGATATCTGAGAGGGACCAACAGTACGAATTTATGCTATGGTGGGTCAAACACTTCTCTACATGGTTATGTAGATTCAGATATGGCAGGTGATTTGGATGGTAGAAGAAGCACCACAAGATATGTTTTCACTGTTGGTGGAATGACGGTTAGCTGGATTTCAAAGTTGCAGAAGGTTGTTGCCTTGTCAACTATAGAAGCATAATATATTGCAGTCATAAAGGCTAGCAAAGAGATGATATGGATGACACAGTTCATGGAAGAGCTAGAAAAGGAGCAAGAGAGTTGCAGATTATACAGTGATAGTCAGAGTGCAATTCATTTGGCTAAGAATTCAACCTTTCATTCAAGAACCAAGCATATATAGCTTAGGTACCACTTCATTAGATAGGTATTGGAGGATGGTGAGTTGAAGCTAGAAAAGATCCATATAGATAAGAACCCTCCTGATATGTTAACCAAGCCGATAACAAAGGAGAAGTTGAATCTTCATTCAACTTTTGTTGGTCTTCAAGATTGAGTTTGAAGATGGAGAAGCTAGAAGATGTTGCTATACAGGTACTGGTGCAGCTATTTATCCCCAAGTGGGAGATTTGTTGAGGTGTGGAGCTAAAATCTTCACCAAATGAGTGATTACAGAAGTTACTGGAACTACACAGTCACCGGTGTTGGTCAGGAGCAACCGATGTCGGTCAGGAGTTGACTGGGAAATGCTGGCATCGGTCATGGATCGACTGTCATCGGTCAAGTGCAAACAGGCAGGGACTGATGTCGGTCACCTGTGCATCCAGAATCTATTTTCATGGATAGAACATAATGTTTGCATGATAGGATTAAGTGTTAGTCTTAAGTCTGCATCTCTATCTTTAGTAGGACTATTTTTAGCCCTTGATTAAGAGGCATATCTAATGGTTGTAATTATATTCTCATGAATCCCTAAAGTTATATAATAGGGATAGATCTTCATAGCTTATTCAATTGGACAAGAACAGTACTGTACAATATATGTATATGTGAATCAATCCAGGTTGTTGGAATTGATTGTAATTGAGAGAGAGAACTCTTGAGGGAAAGAGATCTAGAAAGAGATCTGTACATCTGAGAGAGGTGTGGAAGAAAAGAAGTTTCTTCAATTGTAATTCCTTCTAGAAGAGTTTAATACAAGTTTTCAAGGTGGTTTCTTGTATCTCTTATTCTTTGCTATTTCTGATTCTAGTTACTTATCATTTTGGTTTTAATTCCGCATTTAATTGCTTTCACATAGTAATCAACTTTGTTGGTTGATCCCCAACAATATTGATAGAGAGAGATCGAAAGAAAGGAAAACCAAGTTGTCATATCTCCCTTAATGGAGTCCATGCTAAAAACTATGTCTAAAAGTGAATGTTGTAGGGGTAAAATAGGAAATTTATGGGATAAAATGTATGAAATAGTATACCTAATATCTATTATCATTATTTCATCATGTTTATCAAGCCAAGAGAGGCTCAGTTTATCCCAATTTAGCATAAAGACAGACCTAGACCTACTAGGCCTAAAAGGTGGCAGACCTTCTCAAGCTATTTCAGGGATATCCTAAGGGTCTCAAAGGATAATATTATTATTTATTGAATTTTATACCCAATATAAATATTACTAATAAGTTACATGGAGTTTTAAATCCCCAAGGCACATAGAAGAGGTCTAAAACTATTATAAGATAAAGATGGCTAATGGGCAGTTAAGGGGTTATCAGAGGTTTTTCACTTCAAGGTAAGGTACAATCCATGGATATGAAATTATAGAGAATTTAAAAAGTTTTAAATTTTTTAAAAAAGTCTTAGGAATCATATTTACCTCCTTGACTCATTTTTGTACTAAAATTAGCCTTCTTGACTAGGCCTTCTCAAAGATCTCGAGGGGTACCTTCAGATGCTCATCACATGATCCAAGGTTTAAATAGGGGTATTATATAATATAATGAGGTTTATATGGTCCTTGAATATAAATTCCATGCATTAGGAGATATAAAGAGGTCTTATTATTTATGAATAATCATTAAGACTAAAAAGTGCTCAAAACCCTTCCAAACCTTCTCTAGTGGATCGATTGGCTCCAAGCTTCTTCAAATGAATATTTATTACCTAATTCACCTTTAAGACATAAAATCATGAAATATATCCTATAATAATATATTGGGTCTATTTGGAGAGATAATTTGGTACGTATGGGCTATATTTAGGCTCTTTTTGGTTATTTTTCAAGCTTCTCAAAGGTGTTACAAAGGAGAAGATGTTTAAATGGTTTGAAAAGGTTATACTATCCATGAAGTGTCATGAAATGTTTTTATATGAGATCCTTAAATCCATAATGGCCTGTTAGCATTTATAAAATCAAGTTTTGGGCCTCCAAAGAAAAAAACATAGGTTTGGCCTCCATTAATGAAGCCTTGAGAAAAGTTGTAGGTGTATTAGTGGCCATGGAATGACCCAAAGAGATAATAATACATCCTAAAAATCCATATTCAATTATTTGGAGACTCCAACAAGCTTCTAGCTCATAGGCAGGCTTTAGGGTCAAGGATCTCAGGGTGGTACAGGATCTTAAGAGGTCTCCATTGGTGAAAGTATAGGTTATAGGAAATGTTTGTAGGTATAATAGTGTCCAAATGAGGAAAAGGGATCCATTTAAACATTAAATTAGAATCATTTCACTTTATGGTCTCCAAGCAAAGGATGTTATCTTCACTAACCACTAGTGGTCAAGGGTGGTTTCTAAAAGATTCTAATGGTCAAGTATGGCATGGGATGCAAGTAGGGGATTTGAGAGGAGTAGGAGAAATATTATAGTGAAAATGGATCATTAGATGGATCTTCTAGAGGATTGAATAGATTTTTTCCAGGTGAGTGGAGAATGACATCATTAAGTCAAGTTGAAATTAGAACACAAAGTGCTCTAATGTGCAAACTTAAGTTTTTTCAAGCCTTTTTGAAGCAAAAATGTGAAATTGAAAGCCAAATTGAGGAGATAAATCATGGAAAGAGGATAATAATATCTCCTTCTATATTGGGATGAGTATTGTGAACACTTTCAAGTGGATTTAAGTATTTTTGAAACCCTTCAACCCATCACCTTCTCTATTTTCCTATTTAAGACCTCATTTTCTTGTTAAGAGGCATGTTTCATGCTTTGGTAAGGGGAGACTCTACAAAATTTTGTAATTAAATATCCTATTAAAGTGAATAATATTGATTACCTTATACTATACTTGCATCTTTGTGTGTATTATGTTTTTTTTTATGAGGATCATGTTGTGGGAGTTCTCCCCTTGATTTTTGTCCTCTCCCTTTACCTTTGTGTATGATAGATTTGACTTTGCAAGTCTTGAGTCATGTTTTTCAGTCATAGGTATTATATATGATGTGAATGAGTCCATTCCTTCATATTATATCCCATTTCTACGATATTTCCAAAGAATTACTTATGTAAACTCAGATAGTGTTAGGGTTATGTGAGTTTTATATCTTTTGGTTTCAGTTGTGTATGTTTTAGTGTAGCTAGAGTATCATTATTTGGTATATCAAATTTATATACATTTTTAGTTATTCCTTTCCCCCTTATAAACCCTTTCCAAAATCATAAAATCATCTTACTAAGATCTTAAATAGTACACCTAAGGAGCTGGCCCATAACCTAGCAGTTCAACCCCACAATAAGATACCCACAACCTAGACTTGTTCCCAATTTGTAGCTTAGTTACTAAGATCCTAAAGAACACTCACCAAGGGTGAAAATTAATTTTATATTAATAACCATGTATTATAAATAATTAATATGTTTAGGTAGAAATATCATTGAAGTACATAGAACCAATGTGATCATAAGAAGTCATAAGATGTATGATAAGACTCATGGTAATGTCTAGATAGTAAAAATATAAGATCAATAAGTAAACAAGAACACACACAAGATCACTCAAAAGTAATTCAAAACTAAATGGTCCAAGGATACCATAAACAAGGGGCATGTTCAAATGTTACACAATCGAAGGGATGTGATTTATTAAAATTTCCAAAAACATAAGGATGACATATTGAAATGTCCCTACAATAAATGATGACAAAAGCAAATGTAAAAGAAAACATATAGAGGCATAAGGGATGAAATTAAAGGCTCAAATTAAAATTATTGAGAAACTAATTCAATAATAAGGTAATATACTCATGCAATTATATAAATTAAATCATAAACAACTAACATAAATATGTCACAGTAGACCATGGATACAAGCTATTAGGAAAAAATGTCAATTTTATAGCATATCAATTACCCTATGTAATTTATAATCATGGATATATAAATGTGTAATTATATATTTAATCTCAAACATGATAATGAAATATTAATCATATAACATGTGTGTATCAAGATCAAAGAAGCAAATGTCCCCAATGTCGTCATGACATGAGTAGAGTTAATGCTTGACATCCAAAATAAGAATAGATCATGTATTTGTTTATGCATGTATCACACTCAAGTAGAAGTGTGACATATGTGTGTATGTATAAGTAACTAAATATACCATACATCAACATGGAACTAACACATAGATGATAAGGATCTAATAGAATATGTAGTTACCAAAAATGTATTTGGATTTTTTTAATGTTTTTTATCTTTTTGGTATTTTTGGAATATTTGAAGAGACTACTCAAGAAAGTCCTCCTCATCAAAAGGTGTAGGACCACCTATAAAATTTCTAAATATTTGTTTACACCAATACACTTCCACCACTTTAATGTTCTCATTTAATAGTTTACCTAAAGCAAATGGTTTAGACAAATAATCATGGCCATTATGTCATATGCAAATTTATGTATCCATTTTAATAAAATTAACACACATGTTTGTAATGTCTATCTTAGCATTCCACTTAGCTATCCAATTTTTTCCAAACTTTAGTTTCAAATGTGGTTCATGGTATAATATCCATATGTCTAAATTTTCCACACATGGGCCACATGCAATAGGTAATTAAATGTATCCTCGAGATTCTAACATTAATGGAGGGTATGTTAGTTCATATGTAGAATATCCCAATTGTGTAAGAAAATGGTACCACAAAACTTATCCCACTTGTTATCAAACTAAATATGGTATCAATATACCCCATCAATATACCAATAATGGTTAAATCTTCATGTTTTGGTCGATTTGAGAGATAGTTCTCTTCTGAAAGATAGGAGTGATTTTGCCTTTTCCTCATGTCAACCACAATGTATATGATTCCTTCATTCTTATATATTTGAATTTGGTTTTTCAATATCTAAAATTGATTCATATGATGGCCACTAATTTGATGATATTTAAAATATGGTAAATATGTGTCTTTTATGGGTAGAAGTATATTGCATGATCTATGTCTGGTAGAAGGTAGAAAAATCATTCTATGCTCAAGTAACATGTATAACATGGTATTTGGAGTATATTTTCATATTTTTATTTGAAAATTTTATTTTCAAGCCTTTTGAGAAGACTCCACATTGTTCATATGATGAATTTGCATTTAACCCTTGTAAGGTTGACTCAGTGTTTCCAGCCAAGAGGGGTGTATATAGTAACAAACTTTTACATGCTCATATTTTTTTGCCCTTAACTAGATTTAGTTTAATAATTTATACAAGTGGGTTTATATTATATATCCCATAACCTATATTCACATAAATTAGCACATGTTAATATATGCATTTTAATCCTTAAAGTTTGGCTAAGGTAGCTGATGTACTGGATGGGCTATGATTTTGGTTGATTATTAGGAAGAATGGGATTTGGGATAGGTGGTGTCAATGGTTCTCATGGTGGAACCAAAAGACCTCAACAACATCTTAGTTCTTGTTGAGGGCATAGAGCTATGTGAAAGTAGAGTTCTAAGGCCCTCCAATCTCGAATATCACAAGAAGGTAGAATTATTGGTCAATTCTAAACTCAATAAAATAAGGGATATAGGGCTGAATGACTTGCAAAATAATATCTACTCTATTGGGTTGACTCTACCTAGCCAATATCATCCACTAAGTATGAATGATATAATACAAATCTAAAACCAAATATAAGAAGATGGGATGTATGGGTGACTAATCATAAATGATGTTATACTAACATTTCCTATTTTGTGGGAGAGTAATGATGTGTATATAGGGGATACATTCTTGTTCTTCTAAGGCATTTAAAGACTCTATAATGAGGCGGGGAATTGGTGTGGATCTAAATACCTCACATCTCAACTTGGTGTTAATATCATATTTTGTAATGATGGTAGGACTAGGTGTTCCATATCTAGAGAATAAACGATGATAGAGAAGAGATATTTTCTTAGGAAGGGTCATCCAAAAGATACTAGTTAGAAGATAGGGAAAAGCATATGAGCTTGTTCAGTTAATGGTTTATAAAGTGTGTTTGTTATAATGTTGAAGCAAGGTTTAGTATGTGTTTACTTGTGAAAATAGATGAGGCTTATGTAGGATGATTGATTTCATAGATTGTCAAGGACTATGTAGGGTGTGATTTACTTGTACAAATTAGAAAGGTTTTTGGTATGGCTTGCATGAAATAGAAAGGATTTTGACACTATTTTTGTTTTACTTTGTTATTTTTGGGATTTTATAGATTTAAAAAATGAATTCTTCCTTGTTGAAAATAAAGTGTTGAAAGTATAAGATATAAAAAGTGAAATAAAAACTATTTTTTAATCCTTTTCAATGTTTGATATGCATGTAGTGGAAGAGAGAAGAAACCTATGCTATTATACAAGATGTTGATTTTTCCAATATTTATCTGTATGTAAATTAGATGATTTTTTTTTGTTTTGATTGTTTTACATGAAGTAAGCTAAATGTACAAATGAAATATATGTGTGAAATTAGTATGAGAATAGGTCTAATCCAAAATAGCAGCAATGAAACACTTCTTATGAATTTTCTTTTGAACAAACTAGGCTAGATTTTCAACCTTTCTAATTTGATACAAAGCAAACTTTTTATAATAAATTTATAGGATGAAATAAAAAGATATAAGTTATGATTTTATATTTTAAAAAAGAGGAATGAAAATGATTTTAACTCTTTAAAAAAATTAAGATCAATAATCCACTACCTTTCTCGACATAATGGCCTACATCAACTATTATAGATTAGAGAACATATTATTTTATATTATTTTTGGTAGCCTAATGTTGGACATTGACCAAATTAAGGGAAATAAAGGTGAATTAATTAAAAATGGGAAGATGATGTATGATCTCACTTTAAGATATGAGTATTTCCACCTCAATGAAAATCAATATCACATGAGGTAGATTCATTTCTCAATGGTTCTACCTCACATAGGAAATCCTTACAAGATTCCCTACATATGCAATAATTACTTGATTATATTTTATAATATGAATAAATGGGTTTGGAATTCAAGTTTTCTTAAAGGATGATTACCTACTAATAGCCATTCTATTACTTCTAGACTATTTGTCACAATTCTGTTTAATCCTTGGTGGCTGATTTTGTTTTTGGTCTTGTTTGAGTCTATCATAGATGGTGACAAGGTAAGAATAGAGCCTTTATCTTGTGATGAGACCAAATAAGATGCCATGATTTGGAGTATCTATTAAGAAGGAGGAATTTCAACTTTCTTGGAATGTCTAAATGGTTATGATGAGAATCACTCAACTTAGTTTTCCTTGATCTAGGATGGGGATTGTAGAGTTTAGGTTGGACGTATTCAATTTGAAATAAGTGAAAAATATATTATGAAGGCCATGGT
Source organism: Torreya grandis (assembly GCA_037957365.1). Taxonomy (NCBI): domain Eukaryota; kingdom Viridiplantae; phylum Streptophyta; class Pinopsida; order Cupressales; family Taxaceae; genus Torreya; species Torreya grandis. The sequence goes on along the minus strand of JARHVA010002376.1, from coordinate 2,434,093 downwards.
TTTTAACTATGAGGTTAGAATATTAAAGAGGCTTACCAAATTCCAAGACCTAGAGGGGATGAAAATATTCTTCATAACAGGTGAGTCCACGGTGAAACTACAAGGATGTTTTGATAGGGAAAGTTTAATTAATCCTTGGGATAAGGTATGCTTTACTATCATGAAGTGTTTCACCCTTGAGGGTAATTTTAATTTTTTTTTTATCATTACCATTTTTATCTTCTTAATCACTTTCACCATAAGGTGCTTGCCAACTTTCCTTTCTTCATTTTATCATCCCTAGAGACCTTTGTCAAATCTATTAAAAATGCTATTGATAGCATTGTGGCTATCTCTGTCATTCTACTTCACTAAGGTATTATTTTTAGGCCTTATCAATTTCACCTAGCCTTGTGCCTATCTAAAAATTTAAAGGCTCTTATGATTGAAGATACACTTGATAGTGACTCAAATGACCATATCCCCCTAAGATTTATATTTGGCTCTTTGGGATCTTGTGGTTCACTTCCCAAGTCCAAGGAAATTATCACCCTAATGAGGCCATCAATTACTTACTTTTATAGCCTCATCCATGCTTATTCTATGTATTTTTCTATGTAAATCCCATAACTATCTATCACAAATACAAATTAATAAATGAAATTATGATTTTGTATGTTCATTGATGTGTGGGTGTGTGTGTGTGTGTGTGTTATGTTATGAATTATTGATGTTTTTCATTGATTTAATTATATTGGTGTGACTTTATTTAACAAATATTTGAAGGGTCATGAAAGGTTATAAGATCTTGCTAAGCCATAACTACTATAGGATTCTCATAGAAATTCTAGGCCTCACCTATAGGTTGTCTATAGCCATTGTAGAATGCCCACAATAACTATAAGCTTCACCTATAGGTTTCCTGTAGCCACTACAAAATACCCATAACAACTGTAGGCTTCATCTATATGTTACTTGAAGCTACTCCAAAATACTCACAACAATTATAAGCTTCACCTAAAGGTTTCCTATAGCCACTACAGAGTGCCCATAATAACTATAGGTTGCCTATAGATACTATAGAGTGTCTGTAACCACTATGCAAAATAGAGTCATTATTGAGGAGATCTTGTAGACACATCTAGTTGTCTTAGGGAACTAAATGGATGATTGGGAAGAATCATAGTTGTTGTATAGATTCCCTACATGTAAGGAGACATTAGATGTTATTCTAAAGATGGAAAATACAAGGATAATGAAAAAATACAAAAGGAAATAAAATAGAAAAATATTATGTCTTGTCTCTAACCTAGTCAAACCTAAAATAAGTAACTTTGATTACTAACCACTTGAAGGTTGACTGGGGTAGTTTCTAAGTATTTTTATTTTTTCCTAGCTTGGTATTTTTGGTTAAGATTCAATAAAATACCTTCTATATTTAAAGGTATAACCTAGATCAAACTAAGATTTAGATAATTTTGAGAAGGTAATAGCAAAAGTTTTTGAACTATAGCGTTTTTATTCAAAATTGAGTAATGAAAAAGTTGAATTTGTAAGAAATTTGTGAATTTTATTAGAGAGGGATTGGAGCTCAGTTCTAAATGAGGAAGGGCCCCCTCAAAATGAGCTTCTATGAAGATCCTAACCCATTTTAATTTTAGTGTGTTGTGTAGGTTGATTTTATTGTTAAGTCTGATTATATTGGTGTGATGCATGTATGGTATATAAGTGTGGAATAGTTCTATAATTATGTCACAGTAGTTTTCTAATATATCTATCTAATAAATTTAGCATAAATTCATTATACTACAACTAGATAATCAATTTTATTTCTAAATTAGTAATACATATATAGTTTTGACACTCTTGAAATGTTTACGCACCCTGGGTTGATGATTAATGTTTAAATAGACTCATGAACATAGTAATCACTAGGTAATTATTTTGAACAACATTTTGACATCATTATTGAGGAGGGTGTCAATTATTGTTTTTGAAATCAATTATTAATTTTTTTTGTTAATGTACTATTCTACCCAATAGGGAAAGTTAAGTGAGAACCCTATAGTGTCTTATGCCAGATGTCTAAGTTCTTAGACATATAGTTCTATCCGAGCAAGTCGAGTAAGGGTACTATCATGTCTTATGATAGATGTATAAGTTTATAGAAATAATTAGTGCATAAGTTACCTATTTCATGTTTCTAAAATTTATTTCTTACAAAAGTTATTTATTTTTGGCAAAGTGTGCTTTTAATTTTCCTTCTTTAATTTTTTGCTTTCTAGAATAATTTTTTTTGCTTTTAGTAGATAATCTTTACTGCTTTCTAGAAGTAAAATTTCAATTCCTATTGTTTTAATTTTAGTACTTATTTATTTTTAAATTATTTTTAAAAAATTGGTTTGAAACAACCCTCTTGAACACATGAAAACAATAAAAAAACTATGTGCAGGAAGGGATAGGATAGCTAAAAGAGTGGCATAACATTTATGTAGAGAGAAAGATATTCTTGAGGGAGATTCCTACCAAACAAGAAAAAAAATATTGCTGGGAAAGAACCACAAACAATTACAACAACTAATAATCCTATTGAAGAATATACCATAATTTGGAAGGCTCTTGAATAAGAGAACACTACAAACTGAAGGAGGTAGCTTGCAGAAGAAGCATTATTGGCTCTGAGAAAGGAAATAGAAGTAGAAGAAGAATTAGTTGATATGATAAGAAGAAATGAAGGAGAGGAAATACATGAACCAAACACTCTAGAGAGTAACATTTATACAAAATTTTAGTAAGTCTTTCTTGATCAAATCAAAGGAAGCTCAAGAGAATCTTTAGACCTTTCATCTAGTAAAAAAATTGAGGATCAACAGATAAACATTTATTATCATGTTCAGTAAGGGATTGACATAGAGTTTGAGGATGAGATCCTAAGTAACTTTGGTATAAACATCAAAATAAGATCCATCATGAGTAGAGGAGACTTTTTGGATGACAATGGGACTCTAGACATAGTTACTTTTGAATTTCCTATTCCAGATGTAACAGGCATAACATAAATGAAAAACATTCCACCCTTAGCCTTGCCTAATTTTAGAGGTACATTATCGGAAGACCCAAACACATTATTTTTAGAATTTTATATCCTCTATAGAAGATATGACTATAAGAAGGATGCAAAAAAATTGAAATTGTTTCTAGCTACTCTCAAAGAATCAACACTTCACTAGTTTATGGGACTTGGTAATAATTTGATTTGCATTTGGGAGGACATGAAAAAGAAATTTTTGGCCAAGTATCTGGAATATGGAAGAGGAATAAGTTATATAATAAATGACATCTTCAAGATGACTCAAGAGGGAGATGAATCCTTGGAGGACTATGTTGAATGGTTCATGTTCAATGTACAAAAATTCAAGAAAAGTGCACTTGGAAAAGAACCCTTAAAACTCATCTTTCTGAAAGGAGTCAGAGAAGATTGTCTAAAATATTTAGACCTAATGAGTAGCGGGGGTATTTATCACCTACCATTCTTATATATCAAATAATTGAGCAAGAATTATTCCTAATCTATCATAAACAAAATCAAGGGCAACAAGCTTCCATTGACAACTACAAATGGCCTATCAAAAACTGAGGTTAATAACCTATTATAGGTCATGAAATAGGATATCATTATCCATTTGGTAACCCAACTAGGTAATCTAAACTCAATACAAAATCAAGTAGCTTTGGATCAAGCCTTGACCATTTACTATCCAGATTATAAGAAGAATAAGGCCAATTGTAGATATCATGAGGTTCAGGCTAAAGTAGCTCACATCACAGCTGAAGAACCAGAAATAGTAGAGCTACATGTTGTAGGAGGAGATAGTGACCAGGTTTTATATATTTCATAAATAAGTCCATGGGTTCAATGACCACCTTATCAAGGTATGGAACAAAATTTACCTTTTGCAAATTTTACCTCCTTTAATTCACAATTTATAAATGCTATTCCCAATTAAACTAGTCCTTAGATGAAATTTCCACCTTATAATTCAAGCTAGTAGATAACTCAAGTAAGATACCCCACCGCCTTTTGTTAGCCTCTAAAAATGTATCCCCATCTTGGATGCAAGCTTGGAAACCGCCCCAAGGCCCAACCTTCACAAACTAGTGACAACAGCCCTAGAGACCTAACCAGTCATGGGAAAGCTCTCCAGGAGGATTTCCTCCACAATATAAATAACCTCATACTCTTAAACCCAATTCATAATATGCACCTAATCATAACTAGCTACCTACCTAACTCATATAGAATCTTACAAATAAACTAGTGCAATCCATATTCAGTACTTAGCTTGTTCAATACTCAACATACATGATGAACATCAATGAATTTCACTTCCATTCATAGAAAGTTATACCACCCATAATAAGGGAGTCAGATGATGAAACCCTAGAAGAACATGCTAACCCACCTCCCTCACCTCAAAAACTCTCTAAACTAGCAAATAAAGTTGTTGATGAAACAACCCCCCCTCCTAAATGTCTCAGCCTTTAATGCCATATAATTGAACCTAAGTTTGCTTTCATGGGGTAACTTAAGAAGTTTTGTGTCAAAATGCCTCTATTTTAGGCCATCAAGGATGTACCCATATATTCCAAAGCTATTAGAGACCTCTATCTACAAAAACCAGGAAGGAAGAAAAAAGATCCTAATACTATGCATGTGATTGGCTAGCTAATAGACATCATGCTAAGGAACACCCTACCAAGGAAATATTCAAATCCAAGATGCCTGGTAGTAACAATCCATATCTATGACCAATAGCTATCCAACACATTGATAGACCTAGGGGTTATAATAAATGTAATGACAACTACAACTATGCACAAACTATAGCTGAATAATATTCATCCCACATCTACACTACTACAAATAGTTGACAGGTCTACAGTCAGACTAGAGGGAATCATTGAAGATCTTGTCATCACTATAGATTCTTGGAAGTATCTTATATATTTCATTATGCTACAGCCTAAGTCTAATTTGGGTGGATACCCCTTTATCTTAGGATGACCTTGGCTTGCCACAACTGATGCCTTCATCAGTTATAGATTAGGTAACATGATTATCTCCAATGGAAACCACACTAATAAGTTGGTCCTTTATCCCCCAACATAGCCAATTTTTACACCTAAGCATTCATTATGGGTTGAAAAAGATGAGATAGAGCAGCCTTCTTTGATTCCTATATTTAACATAGACCATGTATGTACATTGGCTGATCAGGAGGAAGATACCATTCTCTCCAATATTCTTCAACATAATTACCGAACTCCTTTTATAGATCTCAACCACTTGTAATATGTTGAGTGCCTATTTTTTAGCTTCTAGGAATTGGATAATTTTGATGCATCTGTATAAAAATTATTCCACCAATTATTGCCTCATAGCTATAGCCAAACCAGATCCATTAGCAATATGAAAATAATGAAAGCACTCTCACAAAAAATTGAAATCTCTCTAGGAAAAACATTGATTATTAATAACAAGTTGGAGTTAAATGAGGAAAAGCACCTAGTCAATATGTTGTATGTAAATCAATGTGATTTTGCATGGGATTATGAGGATATGCAAGGAATCATCCCATAAATATGCACACATAATATCTACATTGAATAAGAGTGTCAACCAATTAGACAACCACAATGTAGGATGAATCTAGCTCTTCAATAAATAGTCAAAAGGAAATTACAAAAACTTTTGACTGCTAGATTTATATATCCCATCTCGGATAGAAAATGGGTGTCACTTTTGATAATTGTACCAAATAAAAATGGAGAATGGCATGTATGCATCAATTATAGGTAACTCAACATAGTAACCAAGAAGGATCACTTTCCTCTACCCTTCATTGACCAAGTGTTACACAAATTAGCAGGAAAGAAATATTTTACCTTTTTGGATGGCTTTAGTGGCTAGAACCAAATTAGAATTGCTCCTAAGGACCAAGAAAAGACCACCTTTACTTGTCCCTAGGGTACTTATGCTTATGTTGTATTACATTTTCAGATATGTAAGTCTCTAAAAACATTCTAGAGCATTGTTAGAGTATCTTTGCAGATATGGCCAATGAATGTGTAGAAATCTATATAGACGACTTCACTGTCTATAAATAAATATTTAATGAATGCCTCAAAAACCTAGAAAAAGTGATACAACACTATTAGGAGCACCATCTATCTCTTAGCAATAAGAAATGTTACATGCTTATGATAGAATGTATTGTCTTAGGCTACCACGTATCTATTTAAAGAATTAATGTTGACCCTACAAAAATTATCATCATAAAAAACCTACCTATTCCTCAAAAATAGAAAGATGTTATAATTTTTTTAGGACGTGCTATTTACTACAGGAGATTCATCAATAATTTTACTAAAGTAGTAGCACCATTGTTCACCCTTCTAACTAAATATGCTAAATTTATCTGGACTTTTGCTTGTGATACAACATTTAAACAACTAAAAGAATTATTGACCACCACCCCTATTTTTCATGGTCTTAATTGGAATCTTCCCTTCCACATTTACATATATGCTTTAGATACTACCCTCAAAGCTGCGCTTGGCCAAAAATAAGAAGCACTCAATTATGCCATCTATTTTTTAAGCAAAAACCTATAGGTAGTAGAATTAAATTACACAATTACTAAAAAGGAGTTCTTGGTGGTAGTTTATGCTATCAACAAGTCTTATCACTACATCGTAGGGTATCAAGTCTTTGTTCATATAGACCATGTATCCATTTGATACCTTATAAATAAACTAGTTGTTCTAGCTAGAGTGATATGATGGCTACTCTTATTACAAGAATTTGATATCACCATTGTAGATAAGCCTGGTCAGAACAATGTGGTAGCTAACTTTTTATCATGCCTACAAACCCTTGAATATGATAACATAGTGGATGACTCATTTCTAGATGAGCACCTATTCTCTCTCACCCTTACCACACCTTGGTATGCTGATATTACTAACTACTTTGTAACAGGGTTACTTCTCAATACTTCCTCCCCAAACAAAGGTGAGCATTGATTCACAAACTTTATAGATATTCATGGTTGTTTGGATTCCTTTTCTATACTGGGCCTGACTCTATCATTAGAAGTTGTCTCAGAGAAGATGGAGTTCTAGATATCCTCAAAGCTTACCATGATGAACCCTATGGAGGACACTTTACAAGCAATCATATAACAGTCAAAATTTTGAATACAAGATACTATTAGCCCTCACTTCATAAAGATGCAATAAGATATACTAGTCATTATGATAGATATCAATATATGGGGAGACCCACATGTTTAGATGAAATGCCTTTGTAGCCCCAAATGGTGCTTGAACCATTTGAAAAGTGGGGCCTAGACTTTGTAGGACCTTTTGATCCTAAATACAACAACAAAGATTACATCCTTGTCTATACTAACTATTTCACTAAATGGGTGGAAGTAAAGGCTCTTACACATGCTAGGGATGAGAAGGTGGCAACTTTCCTCTATAAATAAATATTTACTAGATATGGTGTGCCATGTGAAATAGTCATTAATAAGGGACCCCAATTCATTGCTAATTTAGTTACTACCTTAGTCCAACAATATGAGATTAGGCATAAAAAATTAACTCCATATCATACACAATCTAATGGGATAGGTAGAAGTCACTGATAGGGAGTTAGAAAATATTTTGACCTCATAAGGATTGGGAGGCTAGGCTTCCTGAAGCTAAGTGGGCTTATCAAATCACATGGAAGACCACTACAGGATTCAATCCATATGAGTTGGTCTATGGAAATAAACATTTCTTTCCAATTGAATTTGAACACAAGACCTTACGAAAAACACTAGAACTTGGGATGAATATATTTGAAGCCCAAAAAGAAAGGATTCTATAATTGAATGCATTAGAGGAATATAGATAACAGGCATTACAAAACATAGAAATTGTACAATAGTAGTGGATTAAATGGCATGATATGTACATTAAGACCAAGAAATTCCATACAAGATATTGGGCCCTTCTTTTTGACTCCAATACAAGGACCACAAGGGTAAACTCAAGACTTGATGGCTTGGTTATTTTAAGATTAAGCCTGTTTTTGACAATAGAGCAGTCTAACTCTAAACCATTGATCTAGTGAGATTTCATCTGATAATTAATAGCCACATATTCAAGTTATATAAAAATCCACTTACTCAAGAAGAATTTACTAGTCACATACGCCAATAGTTATAAGATGGATACAATGATGTCTTAGATAGGCTTGTTATCTCACCAGACAAAATGAGCACTAATCCACACTCAAATAAAGAAGGAGAGGAGGGCATCCTTGCCCTCCTCTGGTATGATGAATGAGACCTTCACCTAGTCTTTGACCAATCATCCTTTTATATGACTTGACAAGGACCCTAAATAAACATTCTATTGTAAATAGCAGTTAAAGTCAAAAAAATAAAATAAAAAATATAATAATGAAAACCCATTTTTGGGTGTTGTTGGTATCTTTTGGGTAGAAAACCAACCTATTGGCCACCCAAATCAATCAAAAGGGCCTAAGTAGAAAACCAACTTGCTGGCTATTTAGGGGTAAAAACAAAAATAAATGAAAAAGAAAAAGTGAGAAATTTAGACACCTATCAATCGGTTCATGTAGATGAAGGTCACTAAGTAGTAATGCCCTCAGCTACTTTCTCAAGATCTTCTATTCCATCTCTTGGATCACTTCACTTTTCAATTTTTATATTATGGTACACAAGTAATCATTTATCCTCCAAGTCTTAGACCCTTGTTCCATGTAGATTATCCTACATCACATGCATGTGAGTTACAGGAATCAGCAATGCCTAACCACTAGTGATCTCTCACTCACTTCAAAAAGTTTCCACTTCACCCCAGTTCCAACTGACAACCCAATCATTGCATCCGTTAATCATTCACATGTAAGTATTTGCATACCAACGTACATATGACTCCTCGGGCATCACATTAGGGACACCATTATTAAAAGGTACATCATATCTTTCATCATTGAAATTATCTTCATTATTCTAATATATATGGTATTAATAAAACATATTAAATTATGACTTTAGTCATTCATTAAAAAAATTATCACATCACCTCTAAAATCATACTTATAATCCTCATGATGACCTAGCTGATCATATACTTCTTACTCATTCCATGTCACCTGAGGACATGTGACAACTCAAGTGGGGGGATAATGTTATAGATTAGAACCTCATGCACCATGAGAACCCTTGAGATGCCATAATTTGTAACCTATAACCTCATATCTACCATTATTTATCTAAACCTTGAAACCAATAACTGCACATTCATCATTCGTGAACTAGACCCTATAACCTACAAACCCCACATTTGCCATTATAGACTAAATCCCTGCTTTGCTATAGGTAGATATCCATAGGTATAAAGAGTGTGTAGTTGAATATTGGTTGAAGGGACTAAAAAAGAAGTTAAAATGGAAGGGTCAATCATGTGGAGAGAGTCTGTAGAACACAAGCACTTATAGGGAGACCAAACTAGTTGGGATGTCTTCCACAGAGCTAATTAGACCACCTATTTTGAATGGTTGAATTTTTTTTTTAGAGCCTCTTATCAAGGTATTTGAAATTTATTTTGATGGAAACTAATCCACTATATATGGCATTAAATTTCCAATTACTGAGACCTTGGTGAGCCAAGTAACTAGGCTACCAAGCACGGGGGAAAATTGGTAGGATAGACCCAATGGCTAAGAAGCTAGGCAATATTTTTATCAAGTAAATAAAAGATTGGTATTAAAGAAGGGAGGTGTGGAAATACTTAGCCTACCTATAGAATGGAGAGAGAGATAACATCATATATTATTAGGTATATGACTTATGAAGGAAGGTATTCTCTCATTTACACTCTCTAATTAAAAATTTTAAATCGTTTAAGGCATAATAAAGTCATTAATGTTCCAAATTTATTATGAAATATTTTGAAAAGAATGTCTAAAGAATATCAGAAGGGCATTGAAATAACCCTATCTCACCATTTCCTAATATGGCTCATAATAAGGAGTAGCTTTTATCAAACCTGACCTCACTCGGGAGAAATTTTTGGCCTTAGAAAATATTGCACCCTAGTAAGAAGAGGGCACTGATGAGATGGAATCCCCTGAGGAGTAGCCCCAACAAACTATTCAAAAAAATGTTGAGGGCACTAGGGCTACTAGTCAACCCATTGCCACTAAAGGTCCATCTAAGACTATTATGGGAAAGAAGAAGAGGAGAAGACAGATCTTATTCCCTTTTGACATAGAGGAGGAAATCCCACAACAACATGTCTTTTCCCCCATTATGTCCTCACCTCAGATTGATTCTTCTACACTATCTCCTACTAGACAAGAAGAATTTCCCTTATCAACTGATGCACAAGAAAAACAAACTCCATCAGTCACCCCTCTTATAAGGAAAATGAAAACCAAGGGAAGAAACCCATGATGTAAAAAATAAGGAGACCTCCTCTTAGGAGATATTAAATAATGAAAAAATAAAATACCACTACAACCTCCTTAACCATAGCTATTAGTGATAATGAAGAACCAAGGAAATATCCTAGGCTTTAGAAAACCCTTGATGGATTTGAAATAGAAGAATGGTCTACTGATGAAAGATCTGTTAAGGTAGAAGAATAAGAATGGTCACCTCTCCCATCTAGATTCACTAAGGAGGACATTTACCTCCTCAAAAACATTGGATACATATAGGAGGAATTAAGAGAGGCAAGAGAAGAATAATTAGTTGAAGAAGAGGTTATGTAAAAAGGAAGAGAACAAGAAATTTTTTCTCGTGATCAGGAGTTCCAAACATTAGAACAAGCTATGGAGAAAATATTATTAGTGTAGGCTTTTATTTTTCCCTATTATTTAATTAGGATGTGCATACATGGAGTTTTTCTACATTCGTGGGATAGGCTAGCTTATGTGGAGATATGTGTCATAGATGTGTCATAGGTATCCTAAGAATGTCATAAGTAACTCCTTTGACCAGCTATTTCGAGTATGGGAGTCACTTCTCTATTCTTAGCACCTTATCACCACCTTTCATGGAGGAGTTACAATCTATTCTTGGGGTGCTTTGACCACCATTTGTGGAGGAGTTACTTACTAGCTCTCCTATATGTATTCTTCATTATGGCCATCTCATGTTAATGGAATATTGGATTTTCTCCAAATTTTCTATGCAATTGTCTCTTATTTGATTTCATTTATTTTAGCATTTTGTGGTATTCACTTTCTTTGTCCCATGCAACCACAACTCGTGCATCCTCGTTATTCAGACCTTGGCGAATCCTCTAATATGGTATCAGAGCCACCCTGATAACTGGTCATCTATTTTGCTATTGCTTTCATTGAAATCTAGAGCTTTGTTAAAGCATTTTTTTTGTGAAATTTGAAAATTTCTAGGAGATATTGCTAGTTCTCCATGCTCTTATTCCTTCCATGGCTTGTTTGGTCTCTCCATATACATGCAGACGAGATTTTGCAAGATCTAATAATCTTTTTTTTGTCAATTGACTTGCATATTTTGTGTTTTAATCAGAATTGTAGGTTGTCACATGCTTTTGCAATCTATTGGTAGCTGATTCTGCCTTTGCATGTTGTTTTTTAGTTGCTAGGGTCATTTTTTCCAGCTAAAGGCGTTTGTTTTACACTAGATCTACATCTTCTATACATCAGCAAGAAAAACACCTTCTGAGTTTTGTTCGCAGCCCAAAAAAACCATCTGGGTATCTTTCAATTTTTGCATACATTCTGTATACTTTGCAAAAATGTGCTCAAAAAGCTACAATAGGACCCCTCTCCGTTGGCAGTTGCAATTTTGAAGGCAGTTTTCAAATGCTCCATTCTTGCTCATACAGACTCCTTTTCCCATGATTTGTTTTTTGATTTTGGCTATTTTTTCATGCTCTATGCACTAATGCAGACGTTTTTTTTATTTTGATGCTAATATTTTTCAGAAATAGCAGATTCTCAGTCGTGACATTGCACAGTTCTCATTTTGGGAACTTCAGAGAATCATAACTTTCACATAAGACCTTGTATCGAAATGATTATTGTTTTGAAAGTGCATGAATTTTTGAGTAGATCGTAGTGGTGCTATTTATTTCTCTAGATATTATGCCAAAGTTGTATTTTTAGCATATGCTCATCATGAGGGTTTTGTAATACATTGAAATCAAGACCACTTAGTATTTATTTCTAGTGGCAGTTATAAACACACTAATATAAAGTGTCAAATCATATTTTTTTAGGGGGGTTCTTTGATTGAGCAATATTTGAGTTTTTTTAAAGCTTGTATATTCGATTGTCGAAGATGAAGGGTGAGGCTTGGGTTGGCAGGAGGCCAATTCCCCCTCACAAAGACCTTTGGATTCCTCACCCCGTGTCGAGTCCAACAAGTGGTTGGAAGGCCACTTTTTCTCTCAAAACAGGCATTTTTAAAATATTTTAGTGATATTTTTTGCAAAAACACTAGTTTACAGGAAATTAAATCTTTAATATCTTGCAAACGGTAGCTGAGATTCAGGTGCCATTTTTTGCAAAAGTGTTTGTATTTAAATTATCTACAACATAGACTTGTTATTTGTTAAAAATTCACTAGTTTATAAAGTGCCTAAAATTTGGGTCTCTTAGGATGCATTTTCGGCTGAGTCCGACATCTTGTTTGCTTAAAGTCTTACACTGATTACTCTAAGATACATTCTTAGTTGAGCCCTATTGGTTGAATATTTTGTCGATTGACGTACTGATAAATAAAATAGGTCTGATCAACCAAAGTAGGAAGATTAGTCATCCAAATGTGTAGTTTTACCACATCAGAAGGGGACTGATCTCTCCTCTCATCAAGGGGAGGTTCCCTATATATATATATGTGTGTGTGTGTGTGTGTATATATATATATGTATATATATATGTATATATATATATGTGTGTGTGTATATATATATATGTATGTATATATATATGTATATATATATACATACATATATATATATATATGTATATATATGTATATATATACATATATATATATATATATATATATATATGTATATATGAAAAATAATACTCAAGGGTAGGACAAATCATCCATCTCTCTTTTTCAGAGATGATGCGTGCGAGTCAAAGGAGAAATCTCAAGGGAAATGACAAACAACACTCTTCTTCTTTTAGAAGTACTATTCAGCGAACCACAAGAGTGCTCCTGGTAGTAACAACAAAATGTAGCAAAGGATTTAATAACCAACAAATTGAGATGCAGCACAAAGTCTTCACCTGAATTGCTCAAGAGTAAGATACGAAGGATAATGAGGGCACAAAGTCGTCCCAAGGTCCTTTACACAGAAATGAAAAGAAAACACACTAAAGGCAATTATGGGGGCACAAAGTCTCTCCACACTTGACTCTTCAGGACACCTTCCTGACTACTATCACTAATTCTACTTGTTGAATTAAAGGAACAGAAGATATATTAAGGAAAAAGACATAAGAACAGTTTCTCCAACAATAATATATTACAACACAAAGTCTAAAAAACCACTTGCTTTCTTATTCCAATAACAAAATATGATAAACAAATTGAGCTCAAAGTCTCAAAAGTGTCTTTTAATTTGGGCAGAGTTTCGTTCTAATTGTCAAAAAAGAGATGTATTTACAATAAAAGAGAGTCCCTTATATAGCCTCTTCAAGAAGGACTCAGGAATAGTAACACATCATATTACATTGGAATTTATTAAAAAGACAGGCTAGAACGTAGAGGTGTTTACCCATTTAATTTTATCAATGCAAAGAAAGAAGTCACGCTATTGAAAGTTTGCAACTTTCAATGTCCACCTAGTGATCTGATCCTACCTTCATCATTCCTCCTTTTCTGGTTAATTGAATCAAGTCCTGGATTTAATTTGTTATTATGTTCCTTCCTTGCTTTCTACTGGTCTTGGCCTTTAAGTCTATGAATGCATTTGAGTATGTAGATTACAAGGATCAATGGCTATTTTATGAGCTTTGAAATTGACATTCGTGTGCCCATCACTACATTTTTAACAGCTAGTTTGTTGTCTTAAATTTGACATCTTCGGGTGCGTCACCCCTTAGTCCTTCTTTGGCTTTCCTATTCTGCACTTTCTCAAAAAGAACTTGCCCTTTTAGGCCTTAAGAAATGATCTTTGAATGGCCTTCAGTCTTCTTATTTTACATCTTCCCGAAGGTAAGGTGACCCTTCGGCTTCAGGAAAGTACCCTTCAAGTTGGCAGCTGAGAGTCCCCTGTAAGGGCACCTGCCCTTCGGGGTCCTTGGACAGCCTTTTTCTTTAGAGTCTTCACAGGCTTTTCTCAGGCTTTCTTCATGGACAAATTCCCATGGACAAAAAGTCCATGGAATTTCCATTTTCCTTGATTATTATCCTTGGGGTTTTTTCCACCTGTGACCACTTAGAATTCTTTCAGACTTTTTGTTCAAAGGAATTCCTTCAGACAAAAAGTTTGAAGGAATTTTGCCTTAGACTTGCCTTAGTCTTTTTGAAAATGACCCTTCCAAAGGGTATTTTCATTGACCAAGTGCCCTCCATAAGGGCACTTGTCCTTCGGGAAGCTCTTTGAAATTTTACATTTTGAACTTCTCCTTTGAACCAAGTTGTTGAACCAAGGCGATGAACCATCTGTTGAACCATTTGATTGAACCACTTGGTTGAACCATTTGATTGAACCACTTGTTTGAACCATTTGATTGAACCACTTGGTTGAACCAAAATGGTTCAAGTTGATGAACCCTTTGTTTGAACCAACCATTGAACCTCTTCGTTGAACCAATCAATTGAACCAAGCTTTGAACCAAAATGGTTCAAGCTGATGGTTCAATTGAATGAAACAAAGCGATGAACTAATCGTTAAACCAAAAGACGTTGAACCAACCATTGAACCAAGTTTTGGTTCAACGGTTCAAAAAAATCCTTGAACCGACTGACGAACCTTTTGACGTTGAACTGAAGGATGAACCAAAACGTTGAAACAAAGCGGATGAACCAAATGAGTGAAACAAAGTGTTGAACTGCTTGATTGAACATGCCTTTGAACCATTTGACATTGAACCAAAGGATGAACCAAACGTTGAACCTACTACTGATGCTTGTCGATGGAGATTTTTGTTTAAACCAAGGTACTGTAGAGATCATAGAAACCAAGTCTGAAGAAATCAACCTATAAATCCCATTGAACTTGGCCTACAAAGTCTGTAGATTTTCTATTCCTGCTGAGTTAGTAGATTTAAGCCTATAGAGTCTGTAGATTTCTGAGAAGCTTGAAAAATGAGGAATTTGAATGCCCAAGACAAATTTTGAAAAGGGAAGAGATAATTTTGGTCTATAGGACCAAAATAGTTCAAATTTTATCCTAAAAATGAGTGATATTTTTAAGGGACAACAGCTGGCTCCATTTGGGGAAGTTCTGTCAATTGCAAAAAGAATTGAAAGGAGTAGAATCTAGAATCTCCAGTGTCTTCATGTGTACCATTGGGCTATAGATTCATGCTACCTAGAAATAAAAGGCATCAAAAAAGGAAACAAACAAAGCAAAACAAAATTAAAAACTGTACAAATATACATATATACAGATGGAATGATCTGATACTTCAAGAGTTGAAGTATTTTAGATGCTGCTTCTCGAGAGACAGTGAAAATAGTGCTCTATTCTGATAAACCAGCAAGAAGACATTTTTCCCCCAAAAATGGTGACAGGTGAATGGATCTCTCCACTAGGAAACTAATTTTTTGCATCTTCCTATTGACTCTTTCTTCTTCTTGCCCCATGGCAGGATGTGGTCTTCAATTTGAAATCCATAACTCCTTACTTTCTTGGTGAAGGATTCCTTTGCCTAATTTTGATTTATAACAACATGGTCCATTACCATAATTGATTGTTCTTCTGGTTCAGTCCAACATATGATTGGATTATCCCTATCAAACTCTTGACAAATTATCAACTTAACATCTCCTTTGATGTGAAGGAGTTTGATTTCTTTATCTTGAACAATCTTCAATCTGAGCAATAGGGATTCACATCTAGCTGTGTTGTTGGTATTGTTGACTTATAAATTGCATGAAGGAAGAATATCTCCTTGAGGATATATCAACATAGTCCTAACTCCATCATTGGTGGAAGAATTACTACCATTGAATTTCAAGATCGAAGCATCATTAGAAGTTGATCTCCTATTAGATTTCTCTTCATTAGAGATGGAATATTCTTCCTTGTTTACACTGCACCCTACCAATTCTCTTGAAGTCTTATTTGGATCAATTCTTGGATTGTTAGCTATAATAATTTCATCTATAAAAACATAAACATCCTCTATGGTAAATAAATAATTACCCCTACCTGAAGACTCAAACAAAATTTGTGTTGCAAGGGCTGATGTTTGGGTGACCATGTATTTTGCCTCTTTTTCAGGGAGAAACCTCTTCATCACGCCTTGGTTAGGGATCCTTGCTTCAGATAGATCCATGCTTAGTTCTTCTCCCACGGCCTTACAAAAATTTCATCCAAGCAAAATGCCATAGGATGATGGGACGTCAGCCACCAAGACAGTCATCATGATTCTCTTGTCTGGAAAGGTTGCCAATGTAAATTGGGCATCTTTGATTTGCCCCAGCAATGGTACTTGATTTTTCTCCATGGATAAATATCTCTCAAATATCTTAGTCAATGTGAGACCCAGAGACTCAGCTACTTTAGCAGGCATGACATTGTCAGATGCCCCAGAATCAATGATGCAATTGTTGAGATGATAACCATTTATTAATAGGGAAACATAGAAAGGTTCTATTTTCCTAGGGGTAGCTGGAGGAGTAATGACAATATTATTTGGAATGGACATGTTCTTTGGGGAATCAAAAATTATTTTCTTAACCTCTTGTCTTGCAGGGATGGTTTGGTTTTTGACACATTAGACCAACCTATCCAATTGATCAGGATTGGACTGCAAGTATTCAAATTCAGACATTTATATTTTGGTCTTTTTGACATGATCAATTATGTCAATTAGCTGAATTAGACTAGGAATAGAATAAATCATTTCAACCTTTTGGGTTTTACAAGGAATGGGAGGAGGGCTAATTTGCGAAATGGGAGTAGAAGGTGAAGGTGAAATTGATGTATTTACATTTTGGGTGATCACTAGATTCTTTGACTGAAAAGGCAGAGTGGTTCCACACTTAGCAATTGTAATTTTTGGTTGAGGTTGCTCCTCTATCTTCCCTTTATCAGCTTGCTAGACTGATTAGTTTTTAGACCTGGTAAACACTGCATATGATCCATCAATAACTTCTCCTTTGCTTTTGGGTTCATCCTGATAATTTAGGAAATTAATGTGGGAGTTGCCAGCTGATTCTTCTTGATTGTCTTCAAGGAGATCAACATAATTTTCTTGTTCAAACTTAGGTTGGAAAGAGAAATCATGTTCTATTTCCAAATATCCAACTGCTGAGTTGGTTGGAGGAGCTTCAAGGGCAAGTTTTCCTTATGGGGGAGGAAGGCGATTCTATTGCCCTTGATTCCTGGCAGCATTGCCCTGATATGACTAATTTGGGAATTTCCTTCTTGGCATATCTCTGTATGAAGGAGCAGAAGACATTCCTTGCACCATTTGCTTTTTCAAGGCTAGCACTTCATTTTTTAGATTTTACACCATTAGATCAGTGGTGCCTATAGATGCATATTTAAAAGATAATGAAGCTCTATTTCTATTTGGATCTCTTCTTATCTTCCTTGCTAAGATGAGATCATCTTCTACCTCAGTGGCCAAAAGTTGAGCTGCAATAAGATCTATTTGACCAGCACGTCTCAAGAGAAAACTTACTTCAGGTAGCTAAAAATTAATGAAAAAGCATTTGAGATTCTCAGTTGTAGGTCGAGCAATTATAGGGATTTTGTTTCTCAGTTTGTCAAATTTGGCTATGAAGTCCCTCATAAGCTCATGAGGCTCTTTCTTCATCTATGTAAGTTGAGCCAAAAGTGCATGTGCATATTTTGTAGGTTTGAATCTAGCTTCAAACTTATCTTTGAGAGTATTCCAATCAGTAACTGACCAAGCCTGTAAATTATAAAACCAATCTGTAGTAGCACCTTGTAGTGTCTCCACAAAAAGCCTGATTGCTACATATTCAAATTATACTTTGATTAATCCACAAGCTATGTTGAAGGCTGCAATGTGTTCATCAGGATGAACTTTTCCATCACCATAGAATTTGGGTAAGTTCTTCCTTGAACTGCGTGGAAGCTCATGTAAAGGTGGAGTAAGATTGAGAGGACCAAAAGCATTACCCCAGGGGCCTTGAACTGCCATTGTAGGATTATGAAAATGAGGGATAAAAAATCTCAGAGGAGTAATTATTGGCAAAGTTTTATCAACATCAGAAGTAGATACTTCATTTGGAAATGGAGATCTAACTTTAGTAGGAGGAAAACTCTTGGTTCATTGGAGAGGAGATGGTGAAGGAAACAGATCAAAATCACTTTTTTATACCAACTTGAATACAAAGTCAAAAATACCTTTAGCCCTTTGGCTTCGTGTATACCTTGAATCTGCCAAATTATGAAACAAAAATGGAGAAGAATTGACCTTGCTTCAGTTTGAAACTTGAGGATTTAAACTATGCATTCTTTCCCAGTTAGTATGGAGGTGAATGGATAGATTATAAATAGATAATGGATAAGACAAGTAACAGAGTCACCAGAATCTATAATGGATAAGGGTTATAATGATAATGGGTAAGACACAGGTGATGTTTCAATCTGAAACTTGAGGTTTCAAATTAAACAAAATTATGTATATCCCTAGCAGAGTTGCCAAAAACTATTGGTTGAATATTTTGTTGATCAGCGTACTGATAAACAAAATAGGTCTGATCATCCAAAGTAGGAATATTAGTCATCTAAATGTGTAGTTTTACCACATCAGAAGGGGACTGATCTCTCCTCTAATCAAGGGGAGGTTCCCTATATATATATATATATATATATATATATATATAAATGGAAAATAATACTCAAGGGTAGGACAAATCATCCATCTCTCTTTTTTTAGAGATGATGCATGCAAATCAAAGGAGAAATCTCAAGGGAAATGATAGACAGCACTCCTCTTCTTTCAAAAGTACTATTCAGCCAACCACAAGAGTACTCCTGGTAGTAACAATAAAACGTAGTAAAGGATGTAATAACCAACAAATCAAGATGCAACACAAAGTCTTCACCTGAATTTCTCAAGAGTAAGATATGAAGGATAATGAGGGCACAAAGTCATCCCAAGGTCCTTTACACAGAAATGAAAAGAAAACACACTAAAGGAAATTATGGGGGCACAAAGTCTCTCCACACTTGACTCTTCAGGACACCTTTCTGACTACTATCACTAATTTTGCTTGTTGAATTAAAGGAACAAAAGATATATTAAGGAAAAATACATAAGAACAGTTTCCCCAACAACAAAGATATTACAACACAAAGTCTAAAAAACCACTTGCTTTCTTATTTCAATAACAAAATATGATAAACAAACTGAGCTCAAAGTCTCAGAAGTGTCTTTCAATTTGGGCAGAGTTTCATTCTGATTGTCAAAAAAGAGATATATTTACAATAAAAGAGAGTCCCTTATATAGCCTCTTCACGAAGGACTCGATAATAGTAACACATCATATTGCATTGGAATCTATTAAGAAGATAGGCTGGAACTTAGAGGCATTTACCCATTTGATTTTATCAATTTAGAGAAAGAAGTCACGGTATTGAAAGTTTGTAACTTTCAATGTCCACCTGGCGATATGATCCTACCTTCATCATTCCTCCTTTTCTAGTTAATTGAATCAGGTCTTGGATTCAATTTGTTGTTTTATTCCTTCCTCACTTTCTATTGGTCTTAGCCTTGAAGTCTGTGAATGCATTCAGGTCTGTAGATTAAAAGGATCAATGGCTATTTTCTGAGCTTTGAAATTGACATTCGTGTGCCCATCACTACGTTTTCAATGGCTAGTTCACTATCTTAAATTTAATGTCTTCAAGTACATCACCCCTTGGTCCTTCTTCAACTTTCCTATTTTTCACTTTCTTAGAAAGAACTTGCCCTTTCGGTCCTTAAGAAATGATCTTTGAATGGCCTTCGGGCTTCTTGTTTTACATCTTCCTGAAGGGAAGGTGACCCTTTGGCTTTAGGAAAGTACCCTTCAAGTTGGCAGCCGAGAGTCCCCGGCAAGGGCACCTGCCCTTCAGGGTCCTTTGACGGCCTTTTTATTTAGAGTCTTCACGGGCTTTTCTCAAGATTTCTCTATGGACAAATTCCCATGGACAAAAATTCCACAAAATTTCCATTTGCCTTGATTATTATCCTTCGGGTTTTTTCCACCTGCGACCACTTAGAATTCTTTCAAACTTTTTGTCTGAAGGAATTCCTTCAGACAAAAAGTCCAAAGGAATTGTGCCTTAGACTTGCCTTCATCTTTTTGAAAAGGACCCTTTTGAAGGATATTTTCATTGACCAAGTGCCCTCCGCAAGGGCACTTGTCCTTCGGGAAGCTCTTTAAAATTTTACATTTTAAACTGCTCCTTTGAACCAAGTTGTTGAACCATTTGTTGAACCAAGGTGATGAACCATGTATTGAACCATTTTATTGAACCATTTGGTTGAACCGAACATTGAACCACTTGGTTGAACCAAAATGGTTTAAGCCGACGAACCCTTTGTTTGAACCAACCATTGAACCTCTTCGTTGAACCAATAAGTTGAACCAAGCTTTAAACCAAAATGGTTCAAGTCGATGGTTCAAGCCAATGGTTTAATTGAATGAACCAAAGTGATGAACTAATCATTAAACCAAAAGACATTAAACCAACCGTTGAACCAAGTTTTAGTTCAATGGTTCAAACAAAGCCTTGAACTGACTGACGAACCTTTTGATGTTAAACTGAACGATGAACCAGAATGTTGAAATAAAGTGGAAAAACCAAATGAGTGAAACAAAGTGTTAAAATTCTTGATTGAACCCACCTTTAAAGCATTTGATGTTGAACCAAAGTATGAACCAAACATTGAACCTTCTGTTGATGCTTGCCGATGGAGATTTTTTTTTGAACTAAGGTACTGTAGAGTCTGTAAAAACCAAGTCCGAAGAAATCAACCTATAAAGCCAATTGAATTTGGCCTACAGAGTCTGTATATTTTTTCTTCTTGCTAAGTCAATAAATTTAAGCCTACAGAGTCCATAGATTTTTGAGAAGCTTGAAAAATGAGGAATTTGAATGCCCAAGACAAATTTTGAAAAGGGAAGAGATAATTTTGGTCTGTAGGACCAAAATAGTTCAAATGCTGTCCCAAAAATGAGTGATATTTTTGAGGGACAACAAGCCTAACATATTTTGAGTGTTCACTTGCATATTTAGGGGGGCTCAACATTTTGGGGGGGTGTGATTTCTTTTTAGCACTTGCAATATTTTCTTTCATTCTCCTTTTTGCATAATTTCATAACTTGCAATCAACACAACTTCACCTAAATTCAGCTTAAAATGGATTCTTTTCAACTTAAACTCCTAACAACCTTCAACTATCATGAATGGAAGGTTAAAATGTCAATCATTCTTAGAAGTAAAGGGTTGTATAGGATCACCATGGGTACTAAAGTAGAACCCAGCACTGATGCTGAAAAGGTCAAGTGGTACAACCGTAGTGATAAAGATTATGGATTATTGAGCTTATCTCTGTCTCTAGAACTTATCTTCCATTTAGAAACCTCCAAGACTCCCAAAGACATATGGGACACCCTAGAAACCTTATTTTGGAAGCTTGATGAGATGAGAGGTCATGAGCTTGAAAATGACCTCATAAGTCTAAGTCCTAGCAACTTTGACACCCTACATGACTTCTTCACTAAGTTTAAGGCCCTTAGATTTCAATTGAAAGAATGCAAGATAGAGAAGAAAGATGACCAACTCATCATTTTTATTCTCACAAAGTTAGGTCCAATCTATTTAGTCTTTGTCTCCACTTTCCATGCCATAAAAGGTGCCCTTGGCGCTACATGGAAAATGCCTTCTTTGGATTCATTCATTGCTGGCTTGACTAGGGAGCAAGATAAACTAATCCAAATGGGCACAATGAAGTCTACTCAACCCAAGCTTTTATAGCTGGAAATGGTAAGGATAAGACTTCAAAAAAGGAGAAGAAGAAAAAGAACAAGGACCAGGAGAAGAAGAAAGAAAACAACAATCTTACCAAAAACAACACTGAGTCTTCCTCCTCCAATGCTAAACATAAGAAGGAGAAGGTTAAGTGTGCCTATTGTAAGAAGACAGAGCATGATGAACACAAATGCATGAAGAAACAAATAGATCACCTAACTCATCTTCTAGAGAAGCAAAACATAGGTGTTCCTGAGTCCATCAAGTAGAATTCATCCACTGAAGATTCTACTAAGGCAAAAGACAAGGGTAAGGAGAAAGAAAAGGGCAAGGCCCTTGTAGCTACAACAACTCTACATCTTCATGGGTCATTGACTTGGGTGCTTCTCATCACATGGGATCTTCCCTAGTTGAGTTTTCATCTTTAGAGCCTTGTAGCATGACTTTAATTAGTTTGGGTGATGACACAATAGTTTTCATTGTAGGGAGAGGGTCAGTTGAAATGGAATGAGAAACATTCAATAATGTTCTAAGTGTTCCTTCTCTTTCAACCAATCTCCTATCAGTGTACCAAATCACTCACATTGTTTGGGGCATGAGAGTCGAGTTTTCACTAGATTCAGTGGCTATCAGGGAGTTACATAGTGATACTACAGTGGTAGTGGGTAGGGTAGATCACCAAGCAAGGTTATACACCTTCTCACATTTTACACCTGATTCTTCTCCAATAGCATTGTTGACTCATTCAGATGAAGTTAGCAAATTATGGCATGAGAGGTTTGGCCACCTTAACTACCACTACCTTGAACAACTTTGACAAAATGACATAGTCATTGGCTTGCCTTGTGTCCAATTCTCAAAAGGACTTTGTGAGGGGTGCTCCCTTGGGAAGCATCCAGAAGTAAAATTTGACAAAGGCAAAGCTTGGAGGGCTTCACAACCTTTGGAGTTAGTCCATAGTGATGTATCAAGACCCTTTCCCAAACCATCTTTCACAAGGGCCAAGTACATCCTCAATTTCATTGATGATTTCTCTAGGTACACTTGGATATATTTTCTCAAAAAAAGGTCTAAAGTGTTTGGACTTCAAGGCTCTTGTTGAGAAACGGAGTGAGAAATCCATCAAGGTTCTTTGAACTAATAATGGAGGGGAGTATGTCAGCAATAGGTTTGGGTAGTTTTGCACCATAGAGGGGATTGATTTGTAGTGCATAGCCACTTACAGTCCTTCATAGAATGGGGTTGCAAAATGCAAAAATAGGTTCTTGAAAGAGATGGTAGCTGTATGATTCACTCCAAATCCTTAGCACCACAGTACTGGGCTGAAGCCATAAATTGTGCTTTCTACATTCAAAACATGGTTCCTCACAAAGCTTTGAAAGGGATAACACCCTTTTAATCTTGGCATAAAAGGAAACTTGATGTTGAACACCTTAGGGTTTTCAGATCCCCAGCCATGGCCCGCATACCAAAGAAGAAATGCAAAGCTACGAAATTTTAGTCTAAGCCTTGCATCTTTGTAGGAGATCTGGATGGTATTAAGGGGTATCACCTTCTAGATCCAACCACTCATGAGTTTTTCATTGAGAGAAGTGTCCACTTTCAGGAGAGTCCTAAAGACTCAACACTTTTCACTTCTTCTCTCTCATCGGATCTACTTCTTCATGATGATTCCTCATATTCAAATCAGCCACATCAGGTTCTTGATCTAGAGACATCTTCTTCTTCTTTGAGTTTAGACAGTGAGGACAGTGATGCAGAGTCATCCGCCTCTAGTTAGTCAGAGGATGAGGAGCTAGCACTTGACTCACCCACTTCTAGGCCACTTTGGGCCAGACAGACACTTGAGAGTGCTGGCACTTGGGTAGGAGATCCCGTAGATGACATATGTACTAGGGGGATTTTTAGAGAGATCCACATGCCTTCTTTACCTCAATTGCAGATCCACAAATTTTTTGAGAGGCATCAGGGGCACTTGAGTGGGATAATGCTATGGAGGAAGAATATTCTTCCTTACTCAAAAATCACACTTGGGACTTGACTTCACTTCCTAAGGGAAGGAAGATGGTTCAATGTAGGTAGATATATCGGATCAAGTTTGTAGTAGATGGGTCGGTTGATAAGTATAAGGTGCGATTGGTTGCCAAGGGTTTCTCACAGGTAGTAGGCATTGACTAAATAGAGACCTTTGCACCCATTGCAAATATGACTTCTATCCAACTCACCTTGGCTATTGCCACAACACATGGTTGGTATGTGCACTAGATGGATGTGAAGAGTGCCTTTCTTCATAGAGACCTAGAGGAGGAGATCTACATGGAGCAACCACCAGGATTTGTTCAAGATTCTTCCTTAGTATGTATACTTAGGAAATCTATCTATGGCCTCAAACATGCCCCTCAAGTATGGTATGCCAAGATAGATTCCTTCCTTCTCACAGTAAGTTTCACTAGGTGCCATTCTGACCCTAATGTCTACTTCTTGTAGCAAGATGATTTGCTCTTAATTTTGGTTCTATATGTTGATGACCTTTTGATCACTAAGAGTTCTTCATCAACTATTGTAGCGGTGAAGGCATCTCTCTAGGATATATTTGACATGACAGAATTGGGTTTGTTGCACTACTTTGGCATCAAGATCTCACAGCCAGATTCAGGGATTTCTCTTGCACAGCCTAAGTATGCTCTTGACTTATTGGCTCAGTTTCACATGGCTGATTGTAAGCCATCTCTGAGTCCCTTTCTATCAGGAGTCAAGCTTGAGGTTGACTGTTCTTCACCATTAGTTAATGCCAATTGGTATCGACAACTTGTTGGTAGTCTCATATACTTGACTCACACCAGGCTTGACATATCATATAAAGTGGGACTTGTCTCTAGATTTATGCAAGAACCTCATGAGCTGCATTGGAAAGCAACTAAGAGGATCTTGCATTACATACAAGGTTCACATAGATATAGGATTCATTACAAATTTGGCATAAAGGTTGACTTGGTTGGATATATAGATTCAGACTGGGCTAGTGATTTACAGACTCACAAGTCCACTTTTGGTTACAATTTCTCTCTAGGTTCTGGTCTTATCAGTTAGTCTAGCAAGAAGAAGAAAGCTATTGCTATATCATCCATAGAGGCAGAGTACAGGGGAGCTATTAATGTAGCTACTGAGGCTATTTGGCTTTAGGGGATTCTTTTTGAGTTTGGCATTCCCATTCAGTAGCCCACCATCATTTTTTGTGACAACCAGAGTACCATTCAGATTTATAGGAATCCAGTTCAGCACCAGCAGACCAAGCACATAGAGATTCACATGCATTTCATTTGGGAGCTTATTCATAGTCAGGTCATTAACTTGCTATTTTGCCAATCTTTAGAGTAGGTTACAAACATCTTCACCAAACCTTTCACCAAGAGCAAGTTCATTCATCTACGAGATCTTCTTGGGGTGTGGTCCACATTTGTAATGGCATCATCTTTGGGGGGGGCCCAATAGCCTCTTCATTTATTTTGTCTCTCTTTTGGGGGGGGAGTTTTTTCCTATGGGTTTTCTCTTTTTCACTATCTTATGGGAGATTGCTTTTGTACATGAGTACCTCATCAGGCCTAGTTGTCGGGACCCATTTTATATTTACACACTGCTCACCTAAGTTGCGCTTATGGGGGGTATTAATGTAGGTTTTTATTTTTCCCTATTATTTAATTAGGGTGTGCATACATGGAGTTTTCCTACATTCGTGGGATAGGCTAGCTTATGTGGAGATGTGTGTCATAGATGTGTCATAGGTGTCATAAGAATGTCATAAGTAACTCCTTTGACTAGTTATTCTAGGTATGGGAGTTACTTCTCTATTCTTAGCACCTTGTCACCACATTTCATGGAGGAGTTATAGTCTATACTTGGGGTGCTTTGACCACCATTTGTGGAGGAGTTACTAGCTCTCTTATATGTATTATTCATTATGTCCATCTCATGTTAATGGAATATTGGATTTTCTCCAAATTGTCTATGCAAGTGTCTCTTGTTTGATTTCATTTGTTTTATCATTTTGTGGTATTCACTTGCTTCATCCCGTGCAACCATAACTTGTGCATCCTCATTATTCAGACCTTGGTGAATCCTTCAATAAATATATAGAATAAAAAAGAGATAATATAATTGAAAGTAAAATGAGGCATTGAAAAGCTTCTTAGAGTAGTAGAGTTTGTAGAACCCTCTAGGGACAAAGATAAGATAGTGGAGGAACCTATAGCATCGCCATCCACCTTGGCCATAGAAGCCCATGCAATAGAGTATGATCTAACTTTGGTACCCTTCTATCAGGGATTTCCTCCTCTATTGCCCACTACACCAACACCTACTGTAGAAGAAGTTATTGATGTGGATTTCTCAACCACCACTCCAATAGAGACTGATGATCTTTTGATTTTTTGGAGAGAAAAATTTAGTAACAATGAAGCCTACCACAAAGAATTGGTATAGAGATTCAATGGATATGTTGAATCAAAAGAACAACATGATGAATTACAAGAAAAATTGGAATTTGCTAAAATTAGGAACAGTTATCTGAAGGAAAAGATTGGCAAATTACATGAAATTATTAAACTATTGATGGAGTGTAGACCACCTTCTAGGGTATATGTTGTATACTTGAATAAAAATGGTTGAAATTCAAGTATTATATGATTTATAATGATCAATCCTATATGTTCTATGACCCAAGATCTTTCTTTAATGAGTATAGACATGTTGATCCTAATATTTAAGCCAAACTAAGTGAATTATACATTCACCAATATGTTTTGCCCAATGATACAAAATGGAATCCCAACATCTATTTGGGGGATGTCTTATTAAATGTATTTTCTTCATATGTTTTAAATGAAATTAAAGAAGAAAACAAATGGAAGAATATCAAGAAAAGGAGAAAGAAGCCACCTTGATGATCAGGGGTGAATCCAAAGATTTAGATATTATAGTTGAATAATGGATCTCATTTATGAACACAAATGATCCATAGGAATGGGTTGTCAAAAATTAGATAGAAATCCAAAACCACTATGTGAGTCTCATGGAAGGAGATGGAAGGTAAATTTTTATTTCTTGCTATCACAAATGGACAAAACTCTCGAATGCCTTGAAAATGAAGGAACCGTACTCCCCTCAAAACTTTTAGGAGGCAATCCACAGAGTACACTTATATATTGAACTTATTAGGAAGTGGAGAATACAATGATTGGGATTGATGTTTCAACCCCCTATATTTTGGTTCCCAATTCCTGATTGGGAAGGAAATGTTCTAGCTAATAGAGGGTAGAGAATAAAATATGGGAACACATTGATAATGCTAAAGTTTTTTACATCTTAAAGGGGTTAGGATGTCCTGAACTCCTAGAATTTAGAAAATTTTGTGGTTTTAGAATGCAACCAAGGATTTCTCAAGGTTGAGGAAGAGGCTAAGTAGGGGGGAGTGATGAGGCCACTAATTACTTATTTTTATAGCCTCATCCATGCTTAGTCTATATATTTTTATATGTAAATCTGATAACTATCTATCACTAATGCAAATGAATGAATGAAGTTATGATTTTGTATGTTCATTGATGTGTGTGTGTGTGTGTGTTGAATTATTGATGATTTTATTTGATTGAATTATATTGGTGTGACTTTATCTAACAAATATTTGAAGGGTCATGAAAGGCTATAGGATCTTAATAAGCCATAGCTACTATAGGATGCTCATAGAAATTATAAGCCTCACCTATAGGTTACATATAGAAACTACAGAGTGCCCACAACAACTATAGGCTTTGCCTATAGGTTTCTTGTAGTCATTGTATAATACCTATAGTAATTAAAGGCTTCATTTATAAATTGCCTATATCTACTAAAAAATATCTGTAAAAGCTATAGGCTTCACCTATAGGTTACTTAGAGCCACTAAAGAGTGCCTACGATAATTGAAGGTTTCACCTACAGGTTTTCTATAGCTACTACAAAGTGCTTAAAGCCATTATGCAAAATAGAGTGAGTATTGAGATCTTGTAGACACATCTTGGAGAACCAAATGGATGATTGGGAAGAATCATAGTTTTTGTATGGATTCCCTAAATGCAAGGAGACATGGATGTGCTGCCAAAGATGGGAAAGACAAGGATAATGAGAAAAGAAAAAAGGAAATAAAATAGACAAATAGTATGCCTTATCTCTAACCTAGTCAAACCTAAAACAAGTAACTTCGGTTCCTAACCACTTGAAGGTTGATTGGGGTAGTTTATAAGTATTTATATTTTTTCCTAGTTTGGTGTTTTTGGTTAAGAGTCAATAAACTACCTTTTGTATTTAAAGGTAGAACCTAGATCAGACTAGGAGTTAGATAATTTTGAGAAGGTAATATTAAAAGTTTGTGAATTATAACATTTGTATGCAAAATTGAGTAATGATAAAGTTGAATTTGTAAGAAGTTTTTGAATTCTCTCAAAGAGTGATTGGAGCTTAATTCTAAACGAGGAAGGGCCATCTCAGAATGAGATACTATGAAGATCCTGACCCTCTTTAATTTTAGTATGTTGTGTAAGTTAATTTTATTGTTAAGTTTGACTATATGGGTGTGATGTATGTATGGTACATAAGTGCAAAATAGTTCTATAATTCTATCACATCAGTTTTATAATATATCTATCTGGTAAATTCATCATAAATTCATTATATTGTAACTAGAGAAGCAAGTTGATTTTTGAATTAGTAATGCATATATGTTAGGATTGTGGAGCTAAAAGCTTCACTGATGCAGACATGGAGGAGGTTGCAGGAGAGTTGCAGAAGTGTCAGAAGTGTTTGGCGTTGGTCTGGCCAACCGGCGTCAGCAGGGTAAGACAGGAAGGCAACCGACGTCGGTCATATATCGGCCGGCGTCGGCGACCCCCAAGTGGATAGGGACCGACGTCGGTCGCCTGTGTGGTTCGACTGTGAGCTAATTACGGGTAGTGAGCTAACAAACCAAGTGTTTGCATGATGAGTGCTAATTTTAGACTCATAGCTGCGGATCTAATTATGGTAATTAGATGTCTAATCATTGTTTGGATGAGATCTATTTAATAGACTCATGGTTGTATTGGAAAAGTGTGCTAGGGAGTAAGAGAGCATAATTATAAGCTCCTTCTGTGTGTGAGGTAGAGCAATGGTGCGTTCCTCCTAGTGCCACAGTACCAGGTGTGTTGGTGCTGGATTGGAGAGCCAGCTGGGTTCTTCAAGAGTGTAGGATCTTGGTCACAGTTGCATGGCCTATATAGGAGATCTACATGGTAAGTAAGATCGTTGATCTGCAGGGGTATGTGTGTGCAAGGTCGAGGTTCACAGGTGAGCAGAACCGTTGTTTGATTTGCAGGTGTGCAAGGTCATATAGACAGCAACACAACAGGGAGCAGTATCAGGCAGGATCTACTTGGAGTACAGGTGTGTACTCGGATAGAGCAAGAGGAAGGCAAGGGATTTCCTTCCATAAGTATGGTCTGTTGAATTGCAGGTTGTTGCAGATTCATGGGAGATCTACTTGAAGTACCTTGAGTACTTGTGGAGCACGTGGAGTGCTTGTGGAGTGCGTGGAGCACGGGAGGTGAACACCAACTCTGTATTTTGAGTTGGGTGTTGGGACCTGAGAGAGAGAGCTTTGGGGAGGAGAATTACTGTTCACTTGAGGCGTGGGAAACCTCTGTAAGGTGGTGGAGAAGAAGTGGCATCTTCTTTATTGTATTCTTTTCTGTATAAAGTGTTAATACAATTTGTGTATTGTCTCTCATATCATGTGTTATTCTGAATTCTAGTTACTTAGTGAATCTGGTTAATTTCCGCATATTAAGTTGCTTGGTATTGGTAATCAAATTGTGTGCTTCCGGTTTATTTCTCCCAACAAGTGGTATCAGAGCAAGGTTGTTAGCTCATAGCTTGATACCAACAAGTGGTATCAGAGCTAAGGTTGGAGGAAGCAGGTTTTGTGTTTGGTTACAGGGCACTCTCAGGGGTTTCTAATCGAGTGGGATTAGAGCAATAGCAGATCAAAGTAAGCTAAGAATGGAGGAGTTGAAAAGCACAGATGGTCACTCACGGTCCTATGGAAAGAAAGAGCAGGTAAAAGATTATTGTTGGTTGGTAGCAGATCAGCATGAAGAAACTAAAGATACAGATGTAACAGGTGTTGTTGCACAGGATGTGTTTGCAGGTTTCTTGGATAAAGTTGAATCTTGGATAAAAGATTCGGTTGCCTCTTTCCATGCAGTTCCAGGTAGAGGAGCTGGTGAGCCTTGCCAAAGAATTGGCAAAGGGGAAGTGAAGCTGAAATTGCAGGCGGCCAACACACAGGTGTTGATGAAGGTCATGCAGGTCCCAGGTTTGGAGATATGGCTAATTTCTTCAGAAATATTGGGTGATGAGAGATGCACAAGAACTCTCACAGCGGATGCACTTGAATTATCTGGTGGTAAGAAAATAGGTATCCTTTATCTACTTGTTTATATTACTGATTCTTCTTTTGTTGCGGAGACGTGGCTTCATAGGCTTGGTCACATGAGCAGGAAGGAGATGCATGTTCTTAAGCGGAAGACAGATATATTTGACAGGCTTAAGAACTGGAAAGCCTTGGTGTTTATGGAGGAGATGGCAGACAGAACCCAGTGGATGTGGCTGGATACTTCTGAGCAGGGCAGTTTGGACATGGGTTTTGATTCAAAGAAGCTTGCGGGTAAAAAGTCATCACTCACAGGCGAACACAGGTACCGGCATCGATCAGGAGGAACCGGCATCGAACAGACAGGTGCCGATGTCGGTCATGTGCAGACCGAAGCCGGTGATGTCGGGCAGGGTAAGACCGATGTCGGTCATGGGACCGACGTTGGCAGTATGTAAGACTGATGTCGGTCAGAGGACCGATGTCAGTAGCAGGGACACCAGTGCAGGCAGGTTGGTAGTCAGGTACAGATGCATGGAACCGACGTCGATCGGATGCAGACTGTGGAGTGACCGAGGTCGGTCACTGTAACAGATTTTGGGTGGACAGCAAGCTGTCAAGGAGTCTCAAACACCCATACGGAGGACTGAAGGCGTAAGTAGGCCCTCAAATTTGTGTTCCTCTTCTTTATACATGTTGCTGATTGTAGAGCAAGAAGGATCCAGGAAACAAGTGTGAGCTTGGCATGGATGAGGATGTGATTCCTTGGATGAGAACCAGACAGGTGTGTTTTGGTAGAGATGCCAGCAGGTATGAAAGCACAGAGACGAATGGATACCTTAGTAGAAGAATAGAGAGAATGGATACGTGAGACAGAAGACCAGGTATATGGTCTTGTGGAGCTGCAGGACAGTGGTACAGGTTTTGATAGGTGGAGGACGAAGCATGGCTTCAGTCAGTGTCAAGGTAACTACTGTGGTTTGCCTTACCAGGGGGATGATGAGTCATGACATCATTCTATTGCTGTATGTGGATAGTATGCTAGCTAGCAGGAGTGTACATACAGGGTTTTGCTGAGCTAAGGGTAAGATTAGTTCAGTGGCATGTCAGGAGGAGTTTGGAGCAGTGGAATTCTTTGACATGGGAGACATGGAGATCACAGGTTGATTTTGTCTCGAGTGGGAGCTGATGTGAATCAGGTGTTGGTGAGGTTCAGGTTGCAGAACCGGAGCACACTAAGGGCTGGACAGGTACAGTGTCCGAAATCACATGAGGTCTGGTATAGACCTGAGTATTCCCATGCAGTGGGAGCTGTCAGAGAGTTAGGAGCCAATTCGGGGAAGTGGATTCTCAGGTTTTCTGAGAGGGATCGGTAGCAGGTGTTGCTATGCAGGGTCAGGACTTCACTACATGTATTTGTAGGTTTGGATGTGGCAGGTTACTCGGATGATAGGAGGTACACCACGGGATGTGTGGTGGGTTGTCTTCAGGTTGGAGCTTGAAGAGGGATACAAACCAGGAAACAGATTAGACGGAGTACAGGTACAGGTACAGTGCAGCTGTTTATCTCCAAGTGAGAGATTGTTAGGATTGTGGAGCTAAAAGCTTCACTGATGCAGACATGGAGGAGGTTGCAGGAGAGTTGCAGAAGTGTCAGAAGTTTTTGGCGTTGGTCTGGCCAACCGGCGTCAGCAGGGTAAGATAGGAAGGCAACCGATGTCAGTCATATATCGGCCGGCGTCGGCGACCCCCAGGCGGACAGGGACCGACGTCGGTCACCTGTGTGGTTCGACTGTGAGCTAATTACGGGCAGTGAGCTAACGAACCAAGTGTTTGCATGATGAGTGCTAATTTTAGACTCATAGCTGCGGATCTAATTATGGTAATTAGATGTCTAATCATTGTTTGGATGAGATCTATATAATAGACTCATGGTTGTATTGGAAAAGTGTGCTAGGGAGTAAGAGAGCATAATTATAAGCTCCTTCTGTGTGTGAGGTAGAGCAATGGTGCATTCCTCCTAGTGCCACAGTACCAGGTGTGTTGGTGCTGGATTGGAGAGCCAGCTGGGTTCTTCAAGAGTGTAGGATCTTGGTCACAGTTGCATGGCCTATATAGGAGATCTACATGGTAAGTATGATCGTTGATCTGCAGGGGTATGTGTGTGCAAGGTCAAGGTTCACAGGTGAGCAGAACCGTTGTTTGATTTGTAGGTGTGCAAGGTCATATAGACAGCAACACAACAGGGAGCAGTATCAGGCAGGATCTACTTGGAGTACAGGTGTGTACTCAGATAGAGCAAGAGGAAGGCAAGGGAGTTCCTTCCATAAGTATGGTCTGTTGAATTGCAGGTTGTTGCAGATTCATGGGAGATCTACTTGAAGTACCTTGAGTACTTGTGGAGCACGTGGAGTTCTTGTGGAGTGCGTGGAGCACTTGTGTTGTGCGTGGAGCACGGGAGGTGAACACCAACTCTGTATTTTGAGTTGGGTGTTGGGACCTGAGAGGGAGAGCTTTGGGGAGGAGAATTACTGTTCACTTGAGGCATGGGAAACCTCTGTAAGGTGGTGGAGAAGAAGTGGCATCTTCTTTATTGTATTCTTTTCTGTATAAAGTGTTAATACAATTTGTGTATTGTCTCTCATATCATGTGTTATTCTGAATTCTAGTTACTTGGTGAATCTGGTTAATTTCCGCATATTAAGTTGCTTGGTATTGGTAATCAAATTGTGTGCTTCCGGTTTATTTCTCCCAACAATATATAGTACTAATAATTTTGAAAAGTGTACATAACCCAGGTTGATGATTAATGTTTAAATAGACTCATGAATATGGTAATCATTAGGTAATTAGTCTGCACAACACATACCTTATCTGATCTCCCCCTAATAAAGAATGCTTTTCTCCTCTCTTACTAGGGTTCATTTGTCCATCCCCTGATGTTACTAAATCCAGACCCCTCAATCCTTCTCATTCTTTGGTTGTGGAAGGGCTATGTGAGATTAAGACCAGTCCTTTTTATAGAAATAATAAGAGGAAATTTCACCCTCAGGATGTTTTTAAAAAGAAAATTTTGGGGGAAAAAACACTAAAAAAGTGGTGGGTGAAGAGCTTATGAATTTGACTACATACAAGGAGAACCTAGAGGCCTAGGCATAAGGGGATGTGGATGTAGATGAAGCATACAAAATTAAACCTCAGAGTTTCATAAATAGAAATCTAAATATCAGGGGGTCCACCAGACTGGTAGGGGGTAAAAGCCATTTGGTGAAAATGTTTGATTATCCCTCTACTTCAGATCTTGGGGAGGAAGTGGGTATTTTAAAAGTTAAGCCCATAAGACTCAATTAAGGAGGATTATAAGGACACTTTTGAAGATGGTATTTAGATTAAAAGGGAGTTTGAGGAAGTACAAAATGGTTCTCATTCACTCTAGAATAAAATGAAAGTGTTGTCAACCATCTACTTGAATGTTGTTCATCTTGTTGCTTCCTCTTTGATGATTCTGTAGGAGGCCCCAGAAGAAGATAAAGATATTGAAGGGAAAATTTCTAGCAAGGATAATCTTCTTGGTTTCATTAAAGATGATTGAAAATACTTGATTAATAAGTAGTGCATCTACCATGGTTGTCTTCTAGTATATTTTTGGTTTGTTATTTGGCTATCATCTATTTACTATTTGTCTATTGTTAGTGGCCTTTGGCCTAATCTAATACCTTTGGGATTTTTATACATGGGATTTACACCCTTTTTTTAGAATTATAATATCAAGAACAATCCACTACCTTTATGCATGCACCTATGGTTGTATATGTTTCTATGTTTGCCTAAGTGATTATTAATATGTAATAAGTTTGCTTAGATCTTGAATAAAATAAAAATTATCTTAGCTAAAATGAATTGAATACTTTATAAGATCCTTTTTATTGCAATGATTGACAAGATGTATTGATAAATTGAAAGGAAAATAATTTATTAAATATAATCATAAATCAAAACTAACTATGCTTTAATTATCAAAGATAAAATGAAAATAAATGGATCTATTTAACTTTCAAATCTACTTCTTTTCTCTTTTGTGTAAAACTAATATAATCACAATAATAAGCTATACTAAATCTAATCTCAAAAATAACACAAATACTAGAATTTAAAATAAGCCCAACTTGATTTTGGAATAAATCATCTGAAGTGCATGTAATGTGTTAATGGAGAAATCCTCAGCATGCTAGCTCCTATGTTTTTGTGTAAATTAAGGAAACTTGCTAGCTAGAGGATACATAAAATTTAGAACAAGATTGAGAAAGAGAGAAGACACAATAACAAATAAAAAATAATTTGAACTAAGTTGGATAATGTCTTGGATTTCAAGGTTTGAGTTGCTCTCACCAATGACATGTATTTACTTGTAACTATATAGTTGACTCAAAAAATACTAGACATTGAATCTTCTAGCAATTTTAAAAGAGTTGTAGCTATAAAATATTATCAATTGCAACTTCTAATGGTAATTTTTGGATCTAAAATTAGGCCAAAATTGACCTTATTGTATGAAGAGAGTGTAATTTTCATAGGGGAGTTCAACTAAGTGTGATAGTGAGTTCAACTTGAGATGAATTGAAGAAGGATAAAATAAGGAGAGTGAGTGCATTGGGCATGATTGTAAGTGAATAAAAGGTGATGAGAAAAAGAAACATGAAGATAGTTATGCAAAACATGTGAAAATTGAAGCTATAGGAGCTAATTTTAGAAGGTGTTTGCACTATGACAAAATTAATGCTTTATACAAGGGGAGGTTACAAAATTACCACTTATTTTGATAAAACTACCACTTTAAATTATGAAACCATTATTATTTTAATTCATAACCACCTCTTTATAATCAAAACCACCTCTTAGATTTCAAAACCACCATGGCAGTTGTGTAAAATAAGGAGTGGTTTCATAATAGATGGGGGTGGTTATGTGACCTAGGGTGGTAGTTTTGTCACCTATGGCTAGTTTTTGAAACAAAATTGAAATGGTTAGGAAGGTTATAACCAAGGGGTAGAGAGGGATCAAAAGAAGAATATGGAAGCATAGGAAAGGAATCGATATATAGAGTTCCATATAGAACATGGAACAAAATTTCATTGCATCATCATTAGATTTGTTAAAAATGTCACACCATATCAATTTTGAGTGCATACATATTACACCCTTAGAAGGGCACCTTGTCATGAATTGGCAAGGTTTAGTCCTGAGTAAGGTGTGTATAAAGGAAATGAGAGGTAAGAAATACTTACCTTACTTACCTAAGCAAAAATCTTTTTAGAACTTTATGCAACCTATAGATGGAAGACAAGATTCAAGTGTAATATGAAAGAAAAATAAAAATAGGCTATGTAATCAAAATGTGAAAATAGTACATACCATATGTGTAGGGAATATTATACTAATTAGACCATCTCTTCAAGAGATTAAACTTGGTGTCAATCCATGTGTACTTACAAATTCCTAAAATGTTCTATAAAATATAGAAATGTCGTTATAACATTAGTGGCAAAGCACTGATTTTTAATATCCAAGGAAGAAAACAAATATATACGTCATAATAAACACTAACATGAAAGATTATTCTAGAAAAGGAAAATTTTGAATTAATATAGCTAGTTTAAGGACCAATATATTCAAAAACTTACCAAAAATAATTCATTTATGTCATTTGCATTGAGGGAGATTTTTGAGCTTTGGATTGCTAGTGACCGTTTTGGGTAAATATGGTTAAAATCTAGTCAAATTTGAAAATTTTTACTTTGTGGTGGTAGTTTAGAAATTTGCAAGATTTATTAGAATTTAGGGGTTTGTTAGTGGGTTTTTCAAGTTTTTAGGAAAATTTTGGTCATCTTATGGAACCATTGCCTTTTCTAGGTGGCAGTTTTCTAACCACATTGGTAGATTTAATAAAATTATTTACGTTTTTACTTTATGGTAGTTTCATAACCATAGCCTAAAAATAGGGGATGTTTTGTGAGACTATAATAAAGTGTTTTTTTTTTTTTTTAGGCTACAAGATCAATTTTCTTGATCAACTTACTGATAGATGGACTATTTACATATTTTAAGGGGCTTATATCTAATGAATTATAACTTAGGAGTAAGAGTGTCTCCCTCAAGTCCTAAAACTTTTAATGGTTGATGAATTATACTTAATCAATCAAGTGAGGATAATTTATGCATTGAATATGAGGATCACCCCTTCCTTTAGCCAATTATTTTATAACTTGTTGACCTATTGGGACCCTAGTCAAAATACCTTCATGTTCCTTTAGGCCTTAAAATATTGGATGATCACTCTTGTGGATGTGCATAGGATCACCAGTCTTCCCATGATCAAGTGATTAGTGTCTATTTATGATGTTGATAGTCATCATGAGGCCCATAGGTAGGCATAGCATTTAGAGATTTTGATGCACTCAATGTGGGTGCAAAGTTTAGTTGTTAACATTTTGGACTAAAAATATGTTGATGCCTCTAGATGTATCATAGGTGATTCTAGTTTATAAAGGACACTTCTCATTTTAGAAATCAGGGAATTCAAATCATGACTAGCAAGTTATGGTAATCTAGTTATCCATAGTGAAATAGGGGCAAATCAATAAGCTATTCCATAATATTTATATTGATTACTGGTTGGAAGCCACCATGGCTAATTTAAGTGAAATTTAAGATATATGTACTATTATTAGTGAATTTTTGATCAAGTTCTAAACTAAAGACTAATCTAGATGAATATTTACAATGAAATTTAACCTAGAGTGATTTGGTTTTAAAAAGGAGAAAAAGGAAGAGTAGGGAAGAAAAAAGGTGTTCTAATTTTTAGTCTAGACATTATGACAAAGCTTAGATTTCATCAAAACATACATTTGAACCAATACATGACATGAAATAGCTATAGCATAGATATAATCATATACCAGGCAATTATCCAAGGAAAGGATGGAACAATGTAAATAAAAAACTAGATTCAATTTAAATATTTACTTCACAAGTAAATTGCATTATCATATCTACAAGAGAAGCAAGGGAAATGAAATGAACATAATAAATTTAAATTAACTAGCATAATTAGAAGTTAACAACTCTGAATTCATAGATGCACATCAAGAATAAATTAAAACCATTCAAATATGAACATCCAAATAGATAAATGAGAAAATAACCATAATAGAAAACACACAAACAAATATTGGATAATCTTTTCAGAATTCTTTGCTTGTATTAATTGATCAAATTTTACACAAAGTCTTTTACTCAAAACTTTCTTTCTTTTACAAAATGGTAATATTGTGTTTTATAATATGCTAAGGTAGTACACTAGTCAATAATGAGATTACAAATGTACAAAGGTAAGGACAACTATCCTTTTTATAAATTTCTAAAATACATTCATCTTTCCAAAGTGGAATGAGCTATAGGCAAATGTGTTAACAAACTAGTGCATGCCTTTACAAAAAGAATATTCTAATTTTTAATATTACAAAGTTTATTAACAAGGTAGAATATTATTAGCTAGTTTGTAGGCCCTATTGTTCTTGAATAATCTTCATGTCTTTCTAATGTTGTTCATCAACTACCCTTAATTTGACATTTGGATCTAAGAGGCATTCATCCTCTTGGTCATCCTAGTCATCAAAATATCAATCATTCCTCACTATTTCTTCCTTGATACTCTTTGCCTTAGCTATTTTCTCTTATATAGTCAGGATCATGCCCATGACCCTACTATTGTCACTCTTAGACTAGTCCTGACTCTTTCTCCTAACCTCTTGCATAACTAATGTGACTATGTACTTTTACTCATCATTTGAAATGATGCCCAAGGAGTTAAGTGTGATAGGCATGATAAGCATGGTTCTCAAGAGTTGTTCAATTCTATATATCAGTTCCTTATCATCCCTTAGGACCGTCTCCAATTTTTTAAAGCAAGTAATTAAATCCTATATCTTTTTAACAATTATTCCCATAATTTCTTTCAAATAGACTAGGGTGATGGTCCTAAAGCTAAGAATATGGTCCTCCACCAGTATGTTGATTAGTTCCTTGATTTTGTCTTTTGAATTCTACCACTAGGTTGTTGAACCCTTGGCTATTGCATCTAGGTGGGCCAATGGAATCTACCTTGTCATTGAACATATATTCACCACATGTCAATCACGTGGGCCTTCAGGGGTCTTTTTGAATAGTCTCTATTGGTTATGCTCCATCTGATTAGCTTTCTTTGATTAACTGTGAGTCATCGATCCTATAAGATACATGAAATTTAATTAGCATCGAGATATAAAAGGCTCTTAGGATAATTACTTTAGACTAAAGTTTATTTTGTGTTAATAAACATGACATAGAATTTAGGTTAAAATATTTAAGCTAAGTTTTAGAACACATATAAAGGGGGCCCAATTAATAGAAGGATCTAATGCAAGGTTTTGACCTAGGGTTTTATCATGTTGAAAAACACAATAAAACTTTAGGTTAAACTTATAAGCTAAGTTTTATGGCATAGGGACATAATATAAGTCTTTAGCCTAAGGTTTATTTTAATTAAATAAATGCAATTTTAACCTTATGATAGAGACTTGGGTTAAGACTATACTTGTGAATATTAGACCACAAGGTCATTTTATCATTAAAGTTTAAAGAACTTAAGTGATTTTATATTTTCCAAAAAGTGGGGCCCATTAAAATTACAACACAAGTAATAAGATTTAGAAACATTTTAAATCATATTATTATGTCTAAGAGAAATAATTTATGATCTTAAATTTGATGACCTTGCAGACGTTAAAGATGACCTCATGGGTGTTAGATGACATTGACAATAATGTCAAATTTAAGTTCATAAATATCATTAGGTCCATAGATATTGGATTTAATGTGCTCCATCTGATCATTTGGTCCTAACCAAATATAGATCATTGATTAAGATCTAAGCACATGCATACCATTGGTCCCTAAAATTGTGAAGAGGATCAAGTTAGCCCATGGATCAACGCGTATGAAAATTAGACTAATTTAAAGGCCTAAGTATTTAAAAGCATAATAAAATGGGTCACTTAACATATTATAGTCATAACCAAAGGTTTTAGCCTAAGGTTTATTGTATTTAAATAACAAAATAATACTTAAGGTAAAAGCATAGATTAAGTCTAAGTTTTAATGTACTAGGCCCTTTTAAATCTAAGCTCGGATGTGAGAGTGCCATGTGGAAACTCTATGGGGATCATAATATTTTGACTTTGTTTGACTCTAGGATGGGTCCATAGAGCATTGATAGAGATTCAAGTTCCTAAGATGGTAACACTTGTCATCTTCATGGGGTTTTCTTGGGCCTTTGACATTTTCATGCTAAATTCACTCCATTGGATCTTTTTTAGGTGAGTAGCCACAGGCCATTGATCACGATCTAGATATTTGCATATGATTGGATCCTTTAAAATTCTTAAAGTTGTAGCATAATTCTTATCTTAAGGTTTCATTATGTTAATAAATACAACAAGACCTTATGGTAAAACTTAGGATATGTTTATATTTAATAAAAAGGGACCCAATCAATCTTGAGGATGATCATGCACCATTTGATCTTCAGTCCTATTTAATCATGGATCATTGATCATGATCTTGGGGCTCACACGGGATTGGTTTAATGGATCAAGGCTTTGGATTCATTAGGTCCCCTTCACTTCATTTGATCAAGGCTTAAATATAAAGTAAGTTTAGAAATGTTCCTATTAAATTTACTCCTGAAAAAATTGAATTTGAACCAAGGGTCTAAGTTAAGGTTTTCTAAAGGAGGCCTTCAAAACATGAATTTAACTATGAGCTCTAACCAACTAAAGGCTAGTAAGAGTTTGAATGAGGATAAAACTGTGAAAATCTCCATTATAATCCATTAATAAGATATCCATAAAACCTACAACTTAAGACATGAGGGTCAACTATTTATAACATTAGGCAAGGGTAAATAAAAACCATGGAAAAATGGGATAACTTATTAGGCATGGATGATCTTCAAATTCTAATAATGTGCAAAATATCAAGCTTTCAATGTTAAAGTTCAAAGTATGCATAAGGGTCCCTATTTTTTAGAAATGGAGGTATATTGACTTCAATAAATGGTGACTTCTAGGGGAAACATATCAATATATTATAACTTAGAAACTCTAGTTTAGACAAATAACTAGGTCGTTTATTTCACTTGATCAATGCCATTATGATCAGTTCATTATTGAAACAAACCTTGTACATGTAGAATTAGGATCAAACATCAAGACATAGCCATATTATGTGTGTGTTTTTATTCCTTTCTATTTTCTATGGGATTTAGGGGACAAATTCTAGGTTTCATGCCTATGATTTTTAAAATTTTCTTGGAACATGTTTAAATATTCATTAAGAACCATGCTTCTAGTTCAAGGAAGGCTTGGGCATTGCTCTGCTACTAGTTAGGTGTCTATAGCCCTGATAGAGATGCCTTTGGATCCACTAATAAAATTGATCCACTACCATCCAAGAATCCATATCCTCAATGGAGATTACTAGAATCACCTTTACTTGAAAATATTTTGATTTTGCAATAAGTTCTTGGTTTTTGTATTTTGGGTCTTTTAGGCTTTCAACAAATGTTGGGAACTAGAGTAACCAGGTTTAAGGATTTGGTAAAGTAGATGATCCTTATATAATATCCTATGGTTAAAACCTTTGTCCCAAGAAAGGATGTGTGTTAAGTGCAAACATGATTGTACCTTAATAGATTAACCTTTCATTTTATATGTACAATTCTTCTTAGAACCAAGTTTAGGTCAAGACAATGTTTAACATCTTATGGAATGGTTAACCTATCCATCAATCCTTACTAGTTTCTTAAAATTATAATATCAATCTCATATCTCAAATCCATGGTCAACATATTCATGAGGTTCATACCAATATTCCTAAACTTATGGAGTTTCAAGAAAACTAAGGAACTATGAGTTGAGGGCTGTCCAAAAAGACTTATTAGAAGTAAGGAACAAAGCAACAAAAAACAAACACATAATAGAAAGTAGAAAAGTAGGAAGCAAAAGGGAAGAAAAAAATATAAAATTACATAAAAATAAGGGACAAAAAGGAAAAAGATAAAGTAAAATAACTAGCCTACCCACATTAAATTTAACTATCATATAGATTTACTCAATGAAGACCCCACAAGGAGCAGTAGAGAAGTAATGCTTGAGATACTATCCATTGGTGGGTAGTGTGAATTTTATTCCTTATAGATATTTTAGCTTGAAGGTGTTATATCCAAGTTTATCTACAATATTATAGGGGCCACTCCATAGAGGTGTGAACTTACCATGCTTTCCCTTGGGCTCAGATGCTTTGTCCTAAAGAAGAACCAAGTCTCCTTGTCTGAACAACTTGATCTTTTATTTCTTGTCAAACCACCTCTTTACTATAGTTTGGTCTCTTCTAAAATTTTTAGAAGCTTCTTCTCATGCATCTTCCGTCTGAATAATTTACAATAGCCTTGAGTTTTCAAATTCTTGGTCTTCCTCTATATACTCTTACATAAACTTATAAGTTAGTAGCTTTAGTGTGATGGGGAATATAAGCTCTTAGCCATATACCAACAAGAAAGGGGATGCTTTAATATCATGTTTGAATATTTTTATATATACCCAAAGGCATACTTGAGAATATTATTTCATGTTCTATATTTATCTATGTAGACACCTAAATTTGGCCACCGATAACCTCCAATCAATCTTTTGGCTAATTTCTACCTAAAATGCACAATTTGGCCTAAAAACAATAAAACACACTAAAAGATTTGAAACTAAGATATTCAAGTGCTGATTTTGGCTAGGGTATCCCTAAATAGGGTAATTTAATTTATGGGCTAGCTAACTTTGATCAAATCATTCTGAGTCAAAATGCCAATTTTGTACCTAGCTGCTCTGGATTACTCTTTCCTATCAAATATTCTGCACAAGGCATGTGCCTTTATTATTTGTTGCTGGTAAAATTATAAATAGGAATATGGTTCTAATGTATCTGATAGCACCTTCCAATTCCAATCTAGTCAAATTTTGGACCAATAACAAGGCATTTTAATCAATTTGAGTAATTTGTGCACAAAGTACTTAATCATGCTTAAGAGCTAATTAACCCAAATCAAGGCCTAATCAATAATTCCATCAAAACTTGTTGAATAATTTTTTTAGAAATTAATATTGAATATCTACATCATCAAGTGACCTCATTTCTTGGGAAGGCATACCTAGGCCATAAATGCCACAAATATCAGGATTCATGTCTCCCATGCCTCATCAATGCCTTCCATGATGCCCTTCATGCCTCTTAATTTCCCCTTACTCCAATGTCATGATGAGGATAATTAAAAGCTTAATTCCAAAAATTGAATTAATCCTTAACCACACATCTCAATCTTGAGATGGATGGTTGAGGTTGACTCTGATCAAATCCAAAAATCTATAAATAGAGAGGCCAAGAACATCATTTCTAAGCTATTTTGGTACAAATTTATAATGCACAAATATCTTCAAGGAGTCATTGCAACTAGTGTTACCATGCCAAATTAATTCAAATCCAAGCCAAGCCACAACCCAAAGGTGCTAAGGAGAGATGGAGGTAGCCAAGCTTCCATTGCCAAGGAATTCATGAGCACAAACTGAGTAAGCCACCACTACAAAGGCATTTAGAGCATCCAAGGAAGGTAAAGGAATTTTTGTGTTTTATTCCTTACTTTTTATTTGTGTTTGTCATTTGTTTTTGTTAATTAAGCTCTCCCTAGTGTCTAGGCTTAGAGATGTTATGATATTAGTGTGTTTCTTTCATTTTGTTTTCATTTTCAAACTAACACCATACTAACCATCCTCTCTTGAGTCAAATTCCTAGATTACAGATGGCACACTCGGTGCGAAAAGATACATCTCACACCTGAAGGAGATCATTTTTCAACTCTAAAATATTTATTTGAGCCTTTAAAAATCTTAAAAATTGATTTTCTAACTTTATTTTATCATTTTTATTTGCCACAACTTTACATACTAACTGACATCAACAAGTAATATCAACAACAGTTACCTATCTTAACTGATGTTAGTTATCAAAACCAACATCGGTTAGATCTCTGTTAGCCAATTAAATGATGTTGGTGGTAATAACCAATGTTGCTCATTGTGTTTTTCCAAAAACATAGACCAGAGAACTACTTTTTCAAAGTTCATTATTTCAAGCTAAAAAGAGCTTCAAAGCTAAATGACATGCTAACATTTTAGCTATAGGAACAAGCTTTATATTTTCTCAAAAC
The DNA here is from genome assembly GCA_037957365.1 of Torreya grandis. Lineage (NCBI taxonomy): Eukaryota > Viridiplantae > Streptophyta > Pinopsida > Cupressales > Taxaceae > Torreya > Torreya grandis. The sequence continues at coordinate 2,390,063 of JARHVA010002376.1, read as the reverse complement.
ATGTTTAAATCACCTTGTTCATGCTTAAAAATCAATTAGGAACCCTGTTTTGGTGTTTAATAAAGAATTTAGGTGTTTTTAGTGAATTTTTTCAAAGTTTTCAAATAAGACCAAGGGGTCAAATGAACACCACCAAATATTTCATTTTAGGCTTAAAATTGTACACACTTGTTGATTTTTGTTTACAATATTTATTTAGTTAAACTTTCTTTGGAAAAAAGAGGAATGTTGCATATATGATCTTCCATTTTTCCCCTATAGGGAACCCTAGGAATCAAAAGCACCATTCCTATTACAAGTAGCCTATTCCAAGGCTTAGAAATAAAGTCATCTAAAGCACTCCCCAAAAACTTATCAAAGTTTGGGTGACCTTAAAAATGACCCTAAAGTCTTTATACTTTGATGCTTTATTTATTTATGCATCTTGGCTTGTGAGGGTTACTTCATCACCTCCCACAATTTTTTTAAGGAAGCTTTGACCTAGGGTTTCATCTCCCAACATTGACTTCATTTGGCTCCCTTGGAGTTGCACATAGGACACAGTGGCATTCTGGACATTGCACTATACTAAGTGAACAACAGGATGTAGTGGTTAAAAAAAGGACTAGACCTTTTTACAACAAGCCAAGTGATATGAACCCAAAATCCATGCTTTTATTTTGCATTGTTTGGCATCAAAGTCATTGTGCAATTAATTCCCCTAGATCATTCAAAAACTTGTTAGATCTTAGATAAATCCCCACTTGTCATGGAAGTATTGTTGGTGCAAGGTGTGCCTCAAGGTCCATGTCATAGTACTATCATTTGAGAGAAGGGGGTTGTAAAAACCATACTATATAATGTGTATTTACTTTTGGATGAATTATTAAAATCCTCTCAAATGACATATATTCATAGATTCCAACAATACCAAGCAGCCTTGTCAGTTTAGAATCTAAGGATGATTAATTAGTTGGTCTTGTCCTAGATTAAAGTCTTTTTTAGAGTCAAAAATTGGTGTAAACAAACAATCCAAACCAAGCACATAGTCCAAATTTTCTTTTTAACAAAGAGGTGGTGAGATCATCAATTTACCTTGTTCAAAAGTTCATTAAAAGCTTGAGAGTCATATCATCCAATTTGGTGTAGTTATATTTCCCAATTGAGCCTAAACCTTTACCAATGTTGTTTAATTCATTCACTTATAATCCAAATTTGGAATTACACCTTTACAAGTTCATAGGGTTGATGTGTTAAGTGGGTTCACCATTTGCACTAAACTTGAGGGAACTTAGGTTTAATTTCCAATTTGGGTTGAAGGCCATTTAAGATTCATAATCATTATCATCACATAATAGACTTAAGCCATTTTATGTTTAAAACTTTCACTTTGAGTCTATACTCCCCAACATTTTTGAGTCAAGAAAGGTATTTTTATGCTGTCAAAATTATGGAAAAATGTCTTTGCCTTAGAGAGTCTTTGAAACAAACCTTTTTATCACACCTTTTTGGGTAGTATAACATCGTTACACTACCCAAAACATTTCAAAAATTGTTTCATATATCCTCTTGCATAGATTTCCAAATTTTTTCCTATAATTTCAGACCAATCTAAGTGTACTTTTGTGATCCTTTGTCTAAAGCACAGTTATACTATTCACCTTTGTGTAGCTTGTTTGTCAAAAGAACCCAGTTTTATACCATTTTTGTGAGAAAGTAAACTATTGCTAAAGTGACTTTTATTTCATACCTTATACATAGTTGATCAAGTTCATGACCAAAGAATCAAATGCCCAGTGTTTTTTAGAAATGTTTGAAATCTGTTAGATTAAAACTTTCATCTATTTCAAAGTCTAGCTTTTGACTTTGTTTGGCCAAGAGTCCTAGCACATGCCTTGTTTGAGCCTAGATTTTGATGCCACATTTAGCCAAAAGACATACCAACTTTTAAATTCTTATATTAGACTAATTTTAAACACTTTAACCTTAGAGTTTGGCATTTTTGTTTTTAGTCCATTTACTTGCTTACCTTTATGTGAAAAGTGAAATGTTAGATACTTTAATCTAGCTTCTTTCCTCACAAACCTTTGCATAAATCTATTGATCCTTTTGATAAATCTAGACCAAGTTAGAACATCATCTATTTTAGATTCTATCCTTTTAGATTTTGTAGAACTCTTTGACATGTTATCAAAAAAAGTATTGACTATGGATCCAAACATGTATTCTTACACTCATAGTCGACTCATGTACAATCCAAGGATTAGTAATGTATTTGCACATGAAAAAATGGTGAAAGACCCCTATGTAGATAGTGTTGTTTATGAGATGGATTCTTATCCCTCTTATAATACTCAATTAGGGGCACAAAGCCAAGATCAATTGGATAACTATTTTGTTAACACACCACCTTACACAAAATAAGATCAAGAGAAAACCATGTAATACCTTACTACAATACCCATGGTGGATGAGCCAGTTATTTGACTATCAAATTCTACTAATATGTCTTCCACATATGATCCATTTTTGTTTGAGCAAAATTTGTTAGAGAAAAAAGACAAAATTTTGGTTAGATCCATCGAGGTAGGGGCCAAGTTTCCAGTAGCCTTCCCCCATAAAAATTTATCAAGTATAGTAAGAGTGACCCACAATATCATTTATGATCAACAAGCTTCTTCTAACAATCCTATGGCTCTAGTCCAAACAACATACCAAGATCCTAATACATCTAATTGAGGTAAAAACATCATGGAATAACACTTTAACCAAATGCAAATGACATATCAAACCTACCTGAATTCAACATGTGATTGCAATTAGATGAACATGGTGAGTAAGCCTCTTATTGACATAGTTCCTTCAATAGGAGTGTTCATAGAGTTAACTGGACAAGAGAATCCAAATTTTTACCCATTCATACAAACCATTTCAATAGATAACTTGATCCATATGCCCATTATTGAAGAAATGTCTTTGGCCTCTACACTTAATAGTGAGCCAAACATAGAAGATAATATGCAAATAACATCCAACCTAGATTAAAATGGTACTAATGCACAAAAAACTAGCCAACAACATGTGCCTATAGTTAATCCCATGAGCAGATCATCATACAAAGGAATAAGAGTTTTTACACCCCAACCTCAACCGGTTACTTCCTCAAGTGTACAACCTATAGGGTTAAGTAATCAAACAATGGCTAATATCATGCCTCAATGATAAAATGTGATGAACCCTACTCCCCCTCAACAAGTAACGAATAGTATTACACAACAACATACATAGTCTAGTGTATCAATGCAATAGAGGACAAATTCATTTCCACCTCAATCAAGGGTAATTAATGTTCCACCTCGCCAGGTACCAACAAACATACCTCTTTAGTCACAGACTAATATGCCAATCCAAAACCAAGCAATGACTAGTCAATAATGTGCATATATTAGTCAATGATAGATGTCAAATTTACAACCTACTTTCACTTCCTCATAGGGATTCATGTAATAAAGAGGTCCCCATGTTTCTCAGGTGCCTACTAGACAACCATTGGTTCAAAATGTGCCATAAATCTAGAGACAGGGTCTTAGTCCACAAGTTCCCACTTAGCAATAAGGTTTGATTAGTTGGAAACATGTCCCTTTTTAACCAAAAGCACAATATAGTTATATCCCTCCATCCTAACCAGAAAATCCCCTAAGTCAAGCCTTTCTCACCAACCTGAACCAAAACATCCCACAACTAAATGTACAATTTCATGTACATCCTAATCCATGTATGTGTATTCCTGCTCCATTCCCCAACCTAGCTAATATACCCCAATAGGTATCTCTATTGTAACTTATTCAAAGTGTCCCACTTATGACCTCCCAACCATGTATCCAAAACCAAATTCTCCCTCAAACCAATATTCCCTCTAGTTTCATATCCCAAGAATTGAAATAGATGAAGGATGTAATTACTACCATTTAAGCTAGTACACAAACTAGAAAGTTCAAATTAGATGATGTATGTTTCTATCCATTCAAAATGGATTATTTGTAGATACCATTTCCTCCATGATATGAACCACCAAAATTTGATAAGTATAAAGGGAAAGGTGACCCTAAGGCTCATTTGACCAAATTCTTTGTCATGTGTCAACCAATGGCATATAGTGACATATACCTTTTGCTATTATTTCTAAGGAGCTTGGTTGGAAAATCCTTGGAGTGATTTTTAAATTTTCCCAAGAATTTAGTAATGGATTTTGATGATCTTTCTAATAAGTATGTGTAGCACTTTTCTTATAATCTCGAGAATGAGATTTCATTAGTGGACCTAACACAAGCAAAGAAAAAAATTGGTGAGATTATTACAAATTATTTACAGTGATGGAGAGCCCTGATAAGCTATTTCACCCATATTCTACCAAATAAAAAATTAGCCAATGTGTTTACTAAAAATTTGCATAGTGAGATAGCCTATCATCTAGAACTATAATCTGTGCATACATTCAAAGAGATCATTGATAAAGGTTTATTGATCAAGAGGGTGCTCATAAAAGAAGTATTCATTAAGATTAATTCAACTAATCAAAATTAAGGTATCAATTAGGGAAATGACTAGCATCCCATCCAAGCACAAGCATCATAGTTGACATAGGCTAATAACCATGAAAGACCAAAGCAATTCAACCATAATAAGAATGTTGTGGGAAATGGAGTAAACGAATCTCATCATGTCTAAACTATGTAGACATAATCTACACCACCTTTTTAGCTTAATCCTACCCAACAACCTCTCTAACTGATGTCGTAAGCACAATATCCAAAACTTTCACAAGTATAGCAATATTTACCATTACAAACCCCTCCTCTTAAGAGAACCATGCATGTACGTCATGTGTTTAGTGACCGAGGAGAACCTATTGAATATTTATTTCATAATATTTTTGTTGCTAATATGATCTGTTGGCCTATACCAAAGCATTATCCACAAGGTATTCCTTATCCTAATTGATACTATGAAAATGAAATTTGTGACTATTATCAGGTCAACAGACATAATCTATGAAGATGTTTCTAAATCAAGAATTTAATTGAGAATATGTTAGAGAATGGGGAGATAAAATTGGATAATGGTGCATCTAATTCTAATCAAACTCTTGGGATCTATCAAAACCCCTTTCCTTGACATAATAATTAATAACAATAGAATAATCAGTAACAAAAATAATGGCTAGTGTAGCAATAAAATCAATAGTATCAAAATCAAATGCCTAACTAGTATAATCAACAAAATTAGAAGAATAACCCATAATAATACAATAATGGACAAAACCAAGGTTAGAACAATAACAACCAATAAGCCTACCATGCGGTTTCACATATCTACAACAAGGTTGTAGGTCATATTGTAGGGGGTAGCATTAATACCATCTCCATTAATCATATACCAAGTACTAATCAACCTATACCATTGATAAATAATAATACTTAGCCAAATCATATGACTAATCCTTCTTTAACTTGGGAGTCCATACAGGTAAACTAATAAACTAGGTCTTCCCCTTTCAGATCTTATAGTAACAACTTGTTCTTGCCATGTGACCACATGCAAGGACACTAGCAACAAAGACTTGTCCTATTTGGTCCCACACCATTCCCAACATTTGTTATCAATAATGGTCCAATATTTAATATTGATTGTGTAATCACAACTTAGAGGTTAAAGATTACTATCCCAGGCCCATAAACATCCACCACTTTGCCTATCATCCAACCAATCGTTCAGCCTTAGAATAAACCATTCACTACTGACCAAGATAGGAAATTTGATATTGTAAAATAATTTTAGGAGACACCAATGAAAATTTATATATTGTACTTGTTTCAAATGTCAATAATCCATAAAAACATCTTAAATGAGTTTTTGACCCAATCCATTATTTCTAGTGACATATCCCCTGATAACTTCCAAGCTTTAGTTGGACACCTAGCTCCATCCTAACAAGTCGCATTCAAAAAAAGTGATATGTCTTCCCTTAGCCCAATCCATATTAACCCATTATACATATAATTTTGTATCAGATGGCATAAAGTGAAACATGTCCTTATCAACAATGGATCTAGCCTCAACATAGTGTCTCTAAAGCTCATCAAACTTCTTGCGTACACAATGGAAGATATCCAACCAAAAATAATAACTATCAAAGCCTATGATAATTAGGAAAGAGAGTCAAAAGGCACCATTAGTTTACCATTTATCATTGGGAATTTAACCCATGATACACTTTGCCATGTGTTAAATCTTGAGTTATCATACAACATGCTTATAGGTAGGCCTTGGTTACATGAAATTCATGCAGTCCCATTAACACTGCACCAATGTATTAACTTTTCCCACTCAGGGATGGAAGTGAATATTCTAGGAGATTTACACCCATATGAACACTACAAGCATCTTGATGTTGAATTTCAAAGCTATAATTATTAGTACAATATGAATCCAAGTTCTAAATCAGATAAAGGAAAGGCCATACTTACTGATCCTTCACTAGATAATTGCATTGATCCTAATAACTTAGATTCCCTTTTCCACATGCCACCTCCCAAATCTTCTAATCATTTCACCATTTTAGATAATGGACCGAGAGAGTATGTGACTCATGATACATTTCATATTGTCAATCTTCCTCAAAATCTAAAAACCTTTAGGTGACCTAAAGTCATCCTACAAAAGAACAAAGATAAGGGAGTTGTCACATTGATACCAGCATCTGGCCTAGGACCTGACCCTCTTGAAGGGGATGACTCATGGTTAAATAACAACAACCAAGCTGATTATTATAAAAATGCAAAGTATCTTATTCCTAATACGATCATGGAACATCAAAAATATGAAGGAAGAGGCCTCAGACTAAATCAACAAAGAACCATCAAGCCAATTTCCATGACTAAGTATGAAAGACCTTATGGACTTGGATTTAAACCACCTGGGGGTGACCCCACATATCTTATTCAAACTCCATCACCAATGACTAGTGATGATGATGTTGATAGTGAAGTAGAGTCTAATCATAACCTTACCTTTGATAACCTAGATAAAACCAACCTATTTGATAACAATTCCATTTGTACCCTTACCCTAGCCATTCATCATAACCCATTCCCATTATACTATCCCCAACTGATAGATTGGGACCAACAAGAATCCAGTCTATTGATTGATGAGTTCTAGAATGATGAGGCATTTTGTGATTTCTTAGGCCTTAGAAATAATCTTTAATTGGGAGACCACAAATCAAGATTCTCAATCACATTAGATCCTATAGCCTATTTTGGAGATTGAGTGAACACCCTTAGCCAAAAACAAATAAGTAAAACATTGAGGTCCTAAAGTGAAAATCTCTTTGAGATGATTTTTGACTAGGAAAAAAAGTAAAGATAAGGGCCAATATAATGGTTAAAACCTATTTTAGGTGCGATTAGATGGGGGTGTTCATTCTTCTTTGAATTTAGACTAGGAAACCACCAATGATGACCTTGCCTATGGATCTGAGTTTAATTTTAAGCAACAAGTATTTGATTAAATTCTTTAAGAATGTTTAACTATTTTTTTCATAATTCTAGATCTTCCATTAGGGGATTAGATTCATCATGCCTAGGATAAGCTGAGGAACAAGTCCTAACAAAGGACCCTACCATAATCTAATAGTTTAAGTCACTGCCTAGTATCTTAGAAGATGGTTCAATCCTTCTAGTCAAAAATACAATAGAGGTAAATATCATGACTCCATCAAACTTGAAATGGATAAAATTAGGTGTATCCCTCACTAAGGAAGAATGTGACATCTTTGTAACTCTGTTGAGAGAGTTTGTGGATATTTTTGCATGGGTCTATTCTGACATGCCAGGTTTAGATCTCTCCTTGGTTCTACACCACCTTATGGTTAATCCTAATGCTAAACTAGTAAAATAAAATTTATATAAGATGAATCCTTGCATTACTGTATTGGTAAATAAAGAGTTAGAAAAACTCCTAGAATAAGGATGTATCTGATCCATTGACTATTATGAATGGATCTCTAATGTTGTACCTATTAGTAAAAAGTTTAAAGGGATTAGAATTTATATTAATTTTTGAGAAATCAAAAAAGCTTTTCCTAAAGATGATTTTCCCTTGCTTAATATTGACATTATCATCAACTCCATGTTTGGTTATGAAATTCTTTCACTCATAGATGGCTTTTTAGGATACAACAAGATCAGAATAACACCAGAAGACCAACATAAAATAACATTCACCACTCCATGCAGAATATTTTGTTATCATGTAATGTCATTTGGCCTTAAGAATGCTGGAGCTATGTATCAAAGGGACATGACTATTATATTCCATGATATGATGCATGCTATTTTTGAAGATTATCTCGATGACATATTAGGAAAATCTAAAACTAGGGTTGACCATCTAACAGTGTTGCATAAGATATTTGAAATATAATGAGAGTAAAAAGTTAGACTCAATCCAAAGAAATGTGTGTTTAGTTTAACTTTAGAAAAACTACTTGGATTCATTATTTCTCATAGAGGTATTAAATTTGATCTAGCTAAAGTCCATGTTATAACTAAGATGTCACCACCAACCAATTTAAAGTAACCCCATAGTTTGTAGGGTAAGATCCATTCCATCCGATATTTCATCTCTTAATTAGTAGATAAGTGCCATCCATTTACACAACTTTTGAATAAAGGAGTTCTATTTCATTAGGATGATCATTGCCAAACAAATTTTCAATAGCTCAAAGATTATCTTGTCAATTTTCTTATGTTATTACCTCCTATGCCAGGAAATCCATTTTTATTATACTTATCAGCTACTAATCATGCTTTGGGGGCACTCTTGGCTCAACATGATGATAAAGGAAAGGAACATGTTATATACTATCTAAGCTATACCTTGGTTATATATGAACTTAACTATACACATATTGAAAAAGTTGGTCTAGCCATGGTTTTTACAGCTCAGAAACTACATCATTACATGTTGAATAATAAAACCATGGTCATTTCAAAAGTAGATCCACTCAAGTATCTACTATCTTTATTAGATTTATAAGGAAGTATGGCTAAATGGATCATGATTCTCAGTGATTTTGACATAGATTATGTCAATCAGAAGGTAATCAAAGGACAAGTTCTAGATCAACTTGTTGAAGCACCTCTCACAAACGCGTAGCCACTCATGTTTCAATTTATTCATGAATCCATCATGACCATCATTGACACACCCCTTAAAAATCATCCCTAGAAAATGTATTTTGATGGTTCATTCATTGCACATGGATCGAGGGTAGGCCTATTATTTATTACACCACATGGGGAATTCATCCCTAAATCATTTAGAATTAGATTTCCTTGTACAAAAAACATGGTTGAGTATGAAACACTTGTTTTAATACTTTAACAAGTAACAAATTATAATATATCTCATCTCTAAGTTTATGGTGATTCTTAGTTAATCATCAATCAGGTTATAGATCATTTTTAGACCAAAGATGACAAGCTAGTTCCATATAAAGCCATGGTCAATACTCTTAAGTAAAAAATTACCAATATTAAATTTGAGCACATACAAAGGGATAGTAATAGAAATACAAATGCCATGGCTACTATTGGATTTTTGATTTGATAAATAGATAAATCTAGAGAGTATCAGTTCCTCATCAAGATTTTTTCAGCACTAGCTCATTAACCTTCAACTGTTGCAATGATTTGTGATATTATTGGTCCTAATTTTATTTGGTACTTATAACTTTAAAACTACCTTCATGACCAATTTATTCCACCTAACCTATCTCAAAAGAAAATAAAAGCCTTCATTCATCATTCCACTCATTATACTTTGCTTGGATCCATCCTTTATCATCATAGTTTTGATGGAACTCTACTTCATTATTTAACTTTAGTAGAGTACACACTAGCATTAAGAAAAGTTAATGAGGAAGTATGTGGAACCCATTCTAGTAGGGTAGTCCTATCCAAAAATCTCTTGCATACTAGTTATTATTGGCCCATAATAGATGTAGATGCCACTACATATGTAAAGAAGTGTGATTAATGTCAATGGCATGCTAATCTAATTCATGCCCCAGCAAAAACTTTGAAACCAATGTTGACACCATGGATATTTTATACATGGGGACTTGACCTCATTAGGAAGATCAAACCCACTTAATCTGATAGCCATAAACATATCCTTACCACCACTAAATATTTCACTAAGTGGGTTGAAGCTATACCCATTCACTTACGTCACTAGAAAGAAAATTTCCAAATTCATCTTTAACCATCTCATTTACCACTATAGTACCCCATTTGACATTATATCTGATAATGGAGGATCATTTAAGAACAAAGATGTAGACCAACTATGTACTGAATCTAACATCACACAAAAAATTTCTACAACATATTACCCTCAAGGTAATGGCTAGGCTGAGGCATCCAACAAAACCCTTGTCAACATTTTCAAAAAGATTGTCAATGATGTCAATCATGATTAGCACCTCCATATAATCCCTACCCTTTGGGAATACTATACCAATTATCATACCCCCATATGAGCCACTCCATACTCACATGTTTATGGTATTGAATCCATCCTTCCCATTGAGGTTAAATTACCTTCACTATGCATCTCTTTCAAACATGTCCTAGATGATCATGACTATCGAGTAACTCAACTAGAAGAATTGGATCTACTTGATGAAAAACACATAGTCATGCTCAGCAATCTTCAAGCATATAAGAATCAACTCAAAGGCCACTATAATTGATGTGTTAAGTATAGAACATTTGAACTTGGTGATCTTATTCTTAAAGAAAACCAAAAGAATACTATGACTGAGAAAAATCACAAAGGGAAATTTAAACCAAACTAGATAGGGCCTTTTATTGTCATTATAGATTATGGATCATGAGCATACAGGCTAGCCACACCAGATGATGATGAATTTTTGGAGCCAATGAATATTATTCATCTCAAGAAATACTATGCTTGAGTGCTAAGGTATATTATCTATAAGGACCTTTTTAGTTATGTTGTTTTGAAACTATTATTCTTTGTAAAAATACCATCCTTATCCATTATCTTTGCCATGACCACTTTCCACTTCCAACCTATCAACCTAGTATTTTCTAAAACCCTAGCCCATTTGACCTTGGTGTTTATCATTCATTACATAGTTTTAGTATTGAGGTATCTGATCAGTTAATTCAAGTACTTTAGATAGGGACCATATTTTAGGATAGTGTGATAGAAGCTTCAGTAGTTGCATCCTTCATTTATTAGTCTTTTCTTACCACCAATATTACTACTAATTATAACTACCTTTGGATGAATTAGTACCATTGATCTATGCCATTATGTCCTGGTTATAACTGCCTATGAGAAAACTGGGGGAAACATTAAGCCTTAACATACCAAATTACCACTTCCTATGCCATGTTGTGACTTTTTACCAACCATGCCTATTTTTTTTGAATTGACTACTGCACTAGTCATATTCCTTTTCTAATCAGGAAGAACTATAGTGACTTGAGGTCCTACTCTAGGACTATGTAGGTGGAACTTAATACTTGTTGATTATAGATTAGTCACCCTTTTCCCCACACTCTCACCATTTTGAGAGAAACTTAAGCCATGCTCTCACCATTTTATGAGTAACCTAAGTTTGAATGCTCTATCCATTTTGTGATATTGAACCATTTAGTGTCTTGTCATTCTTGATTGAGTTGAGATACTTCAAACAATTCCAAAAACATTTCAAAAAATCATTAGAAAAGAATAAAAATATTGACCACTTCTTTACCTTAAGGATTTTGGGAACCCTTACTAAGTTACAGGAAAATCAATTCTCATTTAGTTTCCCCATCCTTTTTGGCCTTTTCTCTCATGCACTTGCCATTTTGCAAGACCATTCCTATTCTACTATCACATCCATTCTATTTATTTTCCTTATTTATCATATTCTTCCCATTCCTTGGGAGAACTACATTTGCCCTAAAGTTTTTAATTATATATTACATCCATGGAACTATGTAGGCAACATCCAATTTCCTAGTGCATATGGATACAACTCATCCACCCCCTTCCTTTTCTTCTATTCCCTCATTTTTTTTGTTTGTTAAGTTGTTGCCTATTTTCTAAGAGCAATGTTCGTAGGGTTTCTATTATGTTGTTTGTTTATTTTTTCTTATTTCTTTATTTCCATCCATATTCATATGTTTACATTTTCATCATGATTTATATCATTGGTGCATTATATTCTATTGAGTATTGGATTATGGGAGTCAGTCCTCATGCATATTTTAGCCAAATCCTCATGATGTTATATCATGATGCCTACCAATAAGTGCTATAATAAATATTAGCTCAAGAAGTATATTTATTAATGATGGCATCTCTTTGACACTGATATCCTGATTTAATCCTAATCATATCCCAAATAGAGTAATTAAACATGAAATAATTTTAACCTTTACTAGTTTGAATGAGCATCTCCCTACTAGTAGGTTGTTCCAATTCATCATTACCCTCTGTGTTATGTTATTATTCTCTTTGACCAAGTTTATCATGTTTTACATAATTGAGGTCCAATGATTATAACCACTTATGGGCAAATCATTGCACATCATCCCACCTGCATTTCTCAATGATTATAACCACCTTTGGTCAAATCATTATGTTGTCACCACTTTAATTTTTCTACCTATACAGGGGCATGTTATTCTCTTATTTTTCTATCCTAACTAGGGTAGCTCCATCTTCTCAATGATTATAACCACCTTTGGGTAAATCATTATGTTATCATACCACATTGCCACTATTGGGGTACAATGCTTATAACTGCCTTTAGGAAAACCATTTTATACCATCCCACTTGCATTCTTAATAATTTTGAATAATTTTTTAGTATCATTATGTTTTCACCCCATCATCTTTCCTTTCTTTGGTCCCCTCATTTCATTTATTTCTTTTTGCCGGAGCGTTTGCCAACATACTTGTGCCAATCATTCCCTCGAGGGGGAATCATATAGTTAGTTTATCATCATTGTAATTATAGGTATACAGGACCTTTTCATTCTTTGAGAAGACATGACTATGCTTATAGATTATAACACCTTCCCAAATAGGGGAAAATTGTAGACACCTAAATTTGGCCATCGATAACCTCTAATCAAGCTTTTGGCTAATTTCCACCTAAAATGCATAATTTGGCCTAAAAACACTAAAAGATTTTAAACTGACATATTCAAGTGCTGATTTAGCCAGGGTATCCCTAAATGGGGTAATAGAATTCATGGGTTAACTAAGTTTGATCATATCATTCTGAGTCAAAATGTTAATTTTGCACGTGGGTGCTCTGTATTACTCTTTCCTATCAAATATTCTGCACAAGGTATGTGCCTTTTTTATTTATTGTTGGTAACATTCTAAATAGGAATACATTCTAATACATCAGAAAACACCTTCCAATTCTAATCTAGTCAAATTTTGGACCAATAACAAGGCATTCTAATCAATTTGAGTAATTTGTGCACAAAGTGCTTAATCATGCTTAAGAGCTAATTAACCCAAATCAAGGCCTAATCAATAATTCCATGCAAACTTGTTGAATACTTTTTTTATAAATAAATATTGAATATATGCATCATCATTTCTTAGGAAGGCATACCTAAGCCATAAATACCACAAATATCAAGATTCATGCCTTCCATGATGCCCTCCATGCCTCTTAATTTCCCCTTATTCCAATGTCTTGACGAGGATAATTACTAAGTTAATTCTAAAAATTTAATTAATCCTCAACCATACATCTCAATCTTAAGATAGATGGTTGAATTTAATTCTGATTAAATCTAAAAATCTATAAATAGAGAGGCCAAGAACATCATTTCTAAGCTATTTTAGTGCAAAGTTATAATGCAAAAATATCTTCAAGGAGTCATTGAAAATAGTGTTACCATGCCAAATTGATTCCAATCCAAGCCAAGCCACAACCAAAGGTGCCAAAGAGATATGGTGGTAGCCAATCTTTCATTTCCAAGGACTTCATGAGCAAGTCGAGCAAACCACCACTACAAAGGCATTTGGAGAATCCAAGGAAGGTGAAGAAATTTTTGTGTTTTATTCCTTACTTTTTAGTTGTGTTTGTCATTTTTTTTTGGTTAACTAAGCTCTCCCTAGTTTCTAGGCCTAGAGATTTTATGTTATTAGTGTGTTTATTTCATTTTGGATCTAACACCATACTAACCATCCTCTCTTGAGTCAAATTCCTAGATCACATTCTATAATAGACTTCTTAATGGATTTCATCAAAATTTTATTCATTGACTCAGATACTTCATTACCTTGAAGATAATGGTTAGATGACAACTTGAGAATAATGTTATTATGATATGCCCACTCTATCATCTCTATGGATGTGAATGAAAACCCATTATTAATACTAAAGATATTGGAGTCTTGAATCTAGTGCATATGTTTTCTTCTATAAACTTGATCACTTCTTTTATTTTGTATTTTATTATTGGTGGTTACTACCTCAGTCCACCTAGTGTAATAATCGATAGCTATCAAAACATACTTATGACCTTCTGATGGGTTGGGATTGATTACCCCTATGAATTTTAATCTACACTAGGCAAAGGGTTTGTCAATTGAGAGTAGTTGTAAAGGCATTTCTATTTTTTGTTCTTTTGTGCTAAAAAATTGGCATGAATGGCATTATGTCACATGTGTATGAGCATCTTTGAAGATGGTGTGCCAATAATAGCTATCCCTAAGGATCTTGTGATCTATTGTTCTTCTTGATAGATGTCCACTTCCTAACTTCTCGTGGAAAGTTCTCATTACCTTAGTAGCTTCTTCCTTGGAGATACATCTCACACCATCAAATTTATTTTGGTATAGGACTCTATTTTTTATTAGGTATTAAGTTTCCTTGATCCTTAGAGCTCTTCTCTATTCCCTAGTTAGTCCTACAAGATAAGTGTCATTGATTATTAAATGAATGATGGGATCATACCAATCATTAGGTTGGAAATTATGTTGATCAACCTACATGATACTTAGCTTAGGGTTGGTATTGACAATCATTTAAATCACACCTTGACATCTTACCAATTTTGTAGTTTTTATATCTGTGTCATATTATTAAAGAATGGACATCCACTTACCTCTTTGCTCTCTGAGCTCACTGTTGACCCAATTTTGCCCCTCTGGTGAAATCTCGGTCACCTTCTGCACTAGCTATGAAAGGCCAGTTAATTTTGGGTTACAAGGTCCACCTTCAGGGTTCAACAGCTTTGTTTCAAAGCATTGGCTCATTGGTCTCGTTCGTTGGCATTCACGGTAGCATAAGGCAGAGTCTTCAAATGTTCACAAAAGAGGAGAGGAAAAAATTGGGGTGTTTAACACTAAGGCAAAAAGAGGGCAGACGTTTACAAGAACAATGCAGCAGGTGACAAAATCACCACCCACAACACTGGCGGGTAAAAAGAGACCAAAAATAGATGTAGTCAGTGGCAAAATTGCCACCCACAACACAAGCGGAGGAAAAGGCCATGAAATCGGCTGACGTCGGCAAAACTACCATGCTCGATAGCCTACTCGGCTGATGTCAGCAAAATTGCTATGCTCGACAGCCAAATCGGCCAACGTCGATAATATTGTTGCATGCAATCCATGACATTGAGTGGTAAAATCACTGCCCACAACATCAAGCAGCAAAAAAGGCCTGTAGAACATAGGAAAAGGCCCACCCAGCTGCCAAAAGAGCAAACTAGCACACAAAATGAGGTAGTAAGCATGGTCCCAGTAGACTTATGATGTCATCAATAGTGTTTTCCCTCTTCCCAAGGAAGACTCAAGCTACAACTTGCAAGCAAAATCCAATGAGAACTCCTCTTGGCTCTTTCCATATAAATATGCAGACTTGATCATTTGGAAGGATCTTCTCCAATTTTGTAAAGAGCACAGCTCTACAAATTTTCCCCCTGAATCAATAAAAGATAGTTTTTACCTCTTTCTTGGATGGAAACCCTATGTATATTCTGTGTGTTTAGTTTGTGTTATGTCATTTTATTTTAAATGCTCTCACAGGTTTAAACACCAACACACTAGCTATCTATAAAGTGTCAGTTTGCAGCCTACAAGGGAAGAGTTCCACTTGGGGTGCAGAAGCAAAGGAGGTCACTTACAATATGCATTCCACACCATCTTGTTGAGTCCCTATTTCTTGTATTTTCATTAGAACTTCCCTAACATTCCAACAACCTGGTCTCTTCTGCCAAGTCTCAGTGTATGTATGTTGTTTTATCTAATCCTGAGTGTGAATGTGGGAAGGTCATCTATTTTTGGTGTATCACCTCTTTAGAGTAGGCTGTTTATTTTCATGCATTTCTTCTCCCTTTTCATCCCCCCCAATTTTTAGCTGTGTATATATATATACCTGTACGTAAATTTTGTTGCCTGAAACAAACAAGATACATCAGAGGGAACTAGCCCATACCTAGAGACTCTCCTCTCCTACTTCACCATCCCACAGGCAAGAGAGGAGTTTCCATGTTGTGAGGAGAGGGCTGGAATCTGTTTTCTTGCCACTGGGTGCAATCTCCAGTGTCAATAGTTTTGGCACGCCTGGTGGGACTATAATTTTATCAGTTTCTAATGCAGTAGTATTTTAGGATTGATGCTGGTCCTGCTACAGTCATTTCAAAGATTTTCAGCATCTGGTGACTCCACTGGTAAGAGCTCAATTCTTTATTTTAAGACCAGTCACTTAAACTTCTATGCCAAAGGTTACCACAAGGTCAGCTTCAAGAAGGGTCCCTTTTGAATTCATTGAGCTACCTTTAAACTCTGCTAAAAGGCTCAAGTTTGAAAAAACTCACCCTTATCCATTAGTAAATCCTCCTAGACTTGTTGCTAGGAACACCAACCCAGCTCAGCCACAGTTACATCCTGTTCTATCCATGGCATTACCTTTTATAGCTTTCCGCAGTGAGAGCCCTTTAAACCTCCCACGCTATGATCCGATTCCTGAAACAGCTCTAAAAAATGTGCCCTCTTTTGATGGAGTGGGACCTATTACAGTTGTTGAGCATATCAAGAATATTTCCAACCTTTGTAATATTCACAATATAATAGAAGAAAATATTGCCATCAGACTACTAGCTTTGTCTCTAAAAGGGAAGGCCCTTGATTGGTATGAAACCTTGCCTATGAATTCTATACATTCCTGGAATGAATTGGGCACTCATTTAACTGGTCATTTTGGGGAAAAAAGTGATGGCCTCTCTCTTACTGAGTAGCTGACAAATATAAAGAGAGCTCCGCACGAGTACATGCAGGACTTCAACACGCATTTTCAAAAGACTTGGGATAAAATTCCCATCCTGGTAAGGCCAACTCCCAGCTATGCTTTCTTATACTATTTAAAAGCATTGAATAGTGATATTGATGTGATGATCCAATCTATGGGAGGGCACATACTGCCAACTACTTACGACATTGCCATAGTGGCTGAAAATTGCTTAGTACAAGCTAGAAAGATCACTCCTAGGCCCATCATGCCACTTTTCCTAGAAATGATGCCCCCTATACAAACCATTGTGCCCACATTAGACCCTGTGCCTACCATTGATAAGCTGGATGTCATTCCATCAAATGAATTGCATGAGGTAAAAAGGCTGTTGTAAAACATGTCAAATGAACTTGTAGCCCTTAAGAGACAACAAGCTCAAAATAATAAGTTGAATCTGAGATATCAACATTATGGTCAAGCACCTAGAAACCCTTTTCAAGGCTATAATCAAGGACAGGGTCAGCTTACTCAGACCAAGCCTTATCAGAATTATAACTTAGGCCCCTCTTCATCATCTAAAGCCATGGTGTCTACTCAGAACAATCTAGTGCAGGAACAGCCAAGTTGTTCGACCATGGGACATGGTCAAGGACAAGCTGTCCATACGAATGATATGATGAATTTTTTCTAGAATTTAGAAAATTAGACTACTGATCATTCTTAGTTTTTTGAGTTTCTAGTTTAGCCCAATAAGAGTAATAATCAAACTCAGTCAAATTCTACTCTGATAAATCACAAAGAGGGTGAGCTCTATGCAATTAATTATGGGGGTGCTGCAGGCAATCAGGCTGATTGCATTGTAGCCAACACGAGATTTAAAAGAAGAGCGATTAGAGAAGCGCAGGCTTCCCCTCAGTCAGCAATGAATAATCCATCGTGCCCTTTTCAAAGGGCCCCAATTTTTGGTCAACCATCTACGCCTCCAGCTCCTCAGTCTACAGCTCCAGCTAGGATCAGCCCAAAAAAAACATGAAGGGAATCAGCCCCCAAGTTAATATAGTTGATCAAATGAATAAATTGCACATGAACATTTCTCTCTGGGATTCATTGTCTCTTCCAAGACAAAAGGAAGTATTGAAGAAAGAATTCCATGAACTAGATCGACAGGCCATCCCAGCAGACACTAATAATGTCCTAATGACGAATGGGCAGCCTTCTGCTTCAGATTAGGTAAAGAAAGAAGAAAGGACTCCCCTTTTAGGTATCTTTGATCATAGGGGATTTCTTAGTACACAATTGCATAATCGACAGTGGGGCCAGCACTTCAGTGATGCCCAAGTGCATTGCTGACAAGATGGGATTAAAATATGAAGTAATGAACAAAGGAGTCTTGCAACTAGACGGGACACCTACAAAGACAGTTGGAATCCTGAAAGTATTGAGTTTAACATTACATGCCTGCCCGACATTCTCAATCCCCCATGATATAGTGGTAGCGGATGTTCCTCCATATTTCACAATCTATTTGTCTAGGGACTTTACGTCCAAGATAGGTGGTTATCTAGCAGTGAATTGGTCATATTTGGTTTTCAGAACCAAGTATGGGACCAAAATGAAAATTGAATCCGAGCCACTCTACAAGGACCACCTAGATCCCTATTCACCCAAGGTAGCGAATGTCAGCTACACTATCATCGATCCAAAAGAGTCTCAGACAGACAAATCTTCATCTTCTACTCTTGAAGGAGTTGCAGATCTACTCTTGGATGAGTGGGGAAGTGATAACTTCAAGCACAATCCTTATAAGCTTATTGAGGAAGCAGACCTTGGTATTTATTGCTTGCATGAAGAAGGCACTGTCATGCCCAATATAATGAAGGAGAACAAGGAAGACCTTGGCCTATGGTAGCTATACTTCGACGGTTCCAGAAGTAAACTGGGTGCTGGTGGTGGGGCAATGTTAGTTTCCCCTTCTAAAGAAAGGTACTTTTCAGCTTTCCGTTTCTAGTTTTCTTGCACATGTAATGTTGCATAATATAAGTCTTTGATTTATGGACTTGAGTGGGCAAGAAAGAGAGGGATCAAGAAGTTTCAAATCCTAGGGGATAGTGAACTAATTGTGAACCAAATAAGAGGCCTGAACCTGACTAAGAACTCCTTGTTGAAGTCTTACAAGCATAGGGTCTAGGACTTGATGGAGGATTTCCTTGCTCTTAACATTACCTTGATTCCCAGAGAATAGAATAAGCAAGTTGATAGGCTGGCAGCTATTGGTGCCCAATTTGATGTTTCAAAAGAGATAAGCAGGGATTGTGGTTCACACCATTTAAAAGTGGTGATTTGGCCTTCAATTCTAGACAATGTTATGAATTGGCAGGTCTTCAAAAGTGACCAACAGATAGCTCTCTTCCTGTAGGAAGAAGCTGAATTTGCGGTCCACAATCAAGCAAAATTACAATAGCAATACAAAAATCAGATTGTTCAATTGAAGAACAATAAACTCCCTAAGGGTCTGGTCACACTTGAAAGTATTTTCAACAGAGATGACCAACTAAGAGATGACAAAGCATGCATCACTACCAGAGAGGAGAATTATGAAAAAGTTGAAATCTTTAAGGATAAGTTGTTAGCGCTTGGTAAGGTCTGCACATTTCAAGAAAGACAAGCTTTCATTCTGTTGTGTCAGGAGTTCACTGATGTCTTCACCTAGAATTATAGTGACTTGAAAGGCTTCGATCCAAGACTCGCCCAGCACACCATTGAATTAGATGAAGGTGCAAAACTAGTCACACAAAAGCAGAGGCTTATTAATCTGATGATCAAACTCCTTATGCAGAAATAATTGGTCAAGTTGATTGAGTTTGACATTATATTTTCGATCAAACATTCCTCATGGTTGGCCAATTTGGTTCCAGTTAAAAATAAAAATGGGGAAATTAGGCTGTGCGTCAACTTCAGAGACCTTAATAAAGTCTCTTTAAAGGATCATTATCCCCTCTCGAACATGGAGCAGATCCTCTAAAAGGTAACCAGTTTTGAACATTTCTCCCTCCTAGATGGTTATTCGAGATATAATTAGATTCTAGTGCGAGGCTGTGACCAATACAAAATAGCCTTCACCACTAAATGGGGAATGTTTGCCTACCAGAAGATGCCTTTTGGGTTATCCAATGCTGGTGATACCTTCCAGTGAGCCATGGACATGGCTTTCAGTGGTTTGATAAATAAGAATGTGCTGGTGTACCTTGATGATATAATGATTTTCTCCAAGGGGGCGGGCCAGCACATGGAACACCTTAGGCATATTTTTGAGAGGTGCAGGTAATTTGGCATCTCCCTAAATCCAAAGAAATGTGTATTTGTTGTTAATGAGGGGAAACTTCTTGGTCACATTGTGTCCAAGGAAGGTTTGTCTATTGACCCTGAGAGGGTCCGCTCCATTCTAGAGATGTCCCTACCAAAGCACAAGAAAGGCCTACAGAGTTTTTTTGGCTGGATAAATTTCATTCAGAGGTTCATTCTGAACTTTGTTGAAATAGTTAAACCCCTAACCTATATGTTGAGGAAGGGTGAAGAATTCAAGTGGACAGTGCCAAGAAAAGATGGCTTTGAAGCCATCAAGCAAGCTTTGACCCAGGCTCTTACTCTAATCAGCCCTGACTTCAATAAAGACCTCAATCTCTATACCTTCAACAATGGAGAAGTAATATCTGCTATGCTTACTCAGGTAAACAATGATGACCTCGAGCAACCACTCACCTTCTTCAGCCACGGGTTAGAGGACTTTGAAATCAAGTACACCTACGTAGAGAAGCAAGTCCTGGCAGTAGTGCACAGCCTGAAGAAATTTAGATATATGTTGTCAAAAAGTAGGATCCATCTCATGGTTTCACATCCTGGCGTCAAGGATTTCTTGACCAATCGAGACTTAAACGAGAAAAGAGCAAGATGGATCACCACAGTGATGGATTACGACATAGACATCAAAATCACCAAGTTGGTGAGAGGAAGGGGCCTGTGTGAACAGCTAGCAGTAGATTGAGACAAAAGGGTGAAGATAGCTTACTGATCCATGATGTAGCCACTACAAAAGAACCAGCTGTCATAAGAGATTGGATGCTGGACATGAGGCATTTCCTTCTTACGGGTGAATGTCTGTAGGGTCTCAGTAGGGCCGAAAGAAGGTTTTTTAAACTTCGGTCCCAAACTTATGTCTTGATTGATAGAGTATTATTCAGGAAGGATCTCTCTGGGGTTCTCTTGAGATGCATTGACCCCAGTCAGGCTAACAAGGTATTGGCTGAGTTTCACGATGGGCCAACAGGCGGCCATTTTGCCCCTAAGACCACAATAGCAAAAATAATGAGAGCTGGCTATTTCTAGCCCACTCTTTTTAAGGATACCCATGCCTGGGTAAGGAAGTGCCAGAAGTGTGCACTTTTTGATGGAAAGCAATGATTGGCTACCATGCCCCTACAGCCCATTCAAGTTGAATAACCATTCATGCAGTGGGGCCTGGATTTCATAGGGATGATCAATCCTCCCTCTAGTGCCAGACACAAATGGGTCCTAACTGCTATGGATTATTTCACCAGGTGGGTGGAAGCCATTGATTTGAAGGAAGTGAATGAAAGCGCAGTCCTAGATTTCTATGAGGACTTAGTGACACGTTTTGGGGTCCCAGCCACTATAATTTCAGACAACACCTTGGATTTTTTGGGAACCAAAACTAATGAATGGGTGCTAAGGTATGGTATATACCTCAACACTTCATCAAATTACTACCTACAGGGGAATGGCCTGGCTGAGTCCACTAACAAAAATTTGATCAGGATTATAAAGAGGACCATGGAAGAAAATCAGAGAACTTGGCATGCCAAGCTGAAGATAGTGCTATGGGCCGATTGGATCACCCCGAAGAGTGAAATCAAAAATTATCCATATACGCTCATGTATGGAAGGGAAGTAAGGCTTCCCATTTCACTCAAATTGCCAGCACTAGACCTCGGTCATCAGCTGCAACTAGAAGAAGGAAGTAACATGGAGGTCAGGTTGTACGAACTAATGGAGCTCCAAGAGGTAAGGAATCGGGCCATGGTCTCTATGATCAGTCGCCAATAGCAGATGAAAAGACATTTCGACAAGAAATCTTCATCAAAAAATTTCGCCGAAGGAGATATTAATTTAAAATGAGATGAAGACAGAGCTAAACCTAGAAAACATGCAAAATTTGATGCTCTTTGGAGCGGTCCTTATATGATTACTCAGTGCAAGCAGTATAACGCATTCCAACTCTCCAGGTTGGATGGTGAAGAACTCTGTATCCTAGTTAACAAGATACATCTGAAGCATTGCCACTAATTTTTGGTTTGACTATACATAGTTTCCCTTGTAGTTTTCCCTATTTTCCGTAAGTGCAGTTTGCATAGTTAGTTGTTTTTAGTCTTGTGTATTTCCCTTTGCGTGTGGGGGTAAATTCTATATATTTTGATTTTGGGATCTTTTGGGCTGTTATTAATTATTTCAAGCTACATTTGAATCTGTGCCCAATGGTATTCAAAGGCAACTGGGTCCTAAACATAGCAGGCATGCTTCCCCTGGGAGTCACCAATTTGTTGACCCAATTTTGCCCCTCTGGTGAAATCTCAGTCACCTTCTGCACTAGCTATGAAAGACCAGTTAATTTCAGGTTGCAAGGTCCACCTTCAAGGTTCAACAACTCTATTTCAAAGCATTGGCTCATCAGCCTCATTCATTGGTGTTCACGGTAGCATAAGGCAGAGTCTTCAAACATTCACAAAAGAGGAGAGGAAAAAATTGGGGCATTTAACACTAAGGCAAAAAGAGGGCAGATGTTTACAAAAACAATACAGTGGGTGGCAAAATTGCCACCCACAACACTGGTGGGTAAAAGGAGACCGCAAATAGATGCAGTCAGCAGCAAAATTGCTGCCCACAACACAAGCAGAGGAAAAGGCCACAAAATCGGCCAACATCGGCAAAACTACCGTGCTCGGCAGCCTACTCAGCTGACGTCAACAAAATTGCCACACTTGGCAGCCAAATCAGCTGACGTTAGCAATATTTTTGTGTGTAATCCATGACATTGGGTGGTAAAATCACCGCCCACAACATCAGGTGGCAAAAAAGGTCTGCAAAACATAGGAAAAGGCCTGCCCAGCCACCAGAGGAGCAAACCAACACATAAAATGAGGCAATAAGCATGGTCCCAACAGACTTATGATGTCATTAACTATGTTTTCCCTTTTCCTAAGGAAGACTCAAGCTACAACTTACAAGCAAAAGCCAATGAGAACTCCTCTTGGCTCTTTCCATATAAATACGCAGACTTGATCATTTGGAAGGATCTTCTCCAATTTTGTAAAGAGCACAGCGCTACAAATTTTCCCCCCTAAATCAATAAAAGATAGTTTTTACCTCTTTCTTGGATGGAAACCCTGTGTATATTCTATGTGTTTAGTTTGTGTTCAGTCATTTTCTTTTAAATGCTCTCACAGGTTTAAACACCAACACACTAGCTATCTACAAAGTGTTAGTTTGCAGCTTACAGGGGAAGAGTTCCACTTGGGGTGCAGAAGCAAAGGAGGTCACTTACAGTATGCATTCCAAAACATCTTGGTGAGTCCATGTTTCTTGTATTTTTATTAGAACCTCCCTGGCATTCCAGCAACCTGGTCTCTTCTGCCAAGTCTCAGTGTATGTATGTTGTTTTATCTGATCCCGAGTGTGAATGTGGCAAGGTCATCTATTTTTGGTGTATCACCTCTTTAGAGTAGGCTATTTATTTTCATGCATTTATTCTCCCTTTTCATCCACCCCCCAATTTTTATTTGTGTGTGTATATATATATACCTATACCTGTACGTAAATTTTGCTGCCTAAAACAAACAAGATACATCAGAGGGAACTAGCCCATACCTAGAGACTCTCCTCTCCTGCTTCGCCATCCCACAGGTGAGAGAGGAGTTTCCATGTTATGGGGAGAGGGCAAGAATCCATTTTCCTACCACTGGGTGTAATCTCTAGCGTCAACACTCACATTGGCTCAACATTAGCTTAGTGCCTGGGTCTACTAGAATGGCATGCCCTTTGTTCCTAAGAATGTAGTTCCTAAATTTATTGACATCCTTAACTAATTTAAAAGCTTGTTTATTAATCAAAGGATAATTTAACTTAAAAATTTTAAAATTAGTTCTCATAAAATCAATTGGATGATCACATACTTCTATTTTATAATTCAAAACAATAGCAATAGTGTGGTCTAAGGAAAAGGAATAAAGATAAATATCTTTTCAAAAGTCTAGACTTATCAAAAATAGAGATTAGTTGATTACTCTTTTGATATATCCAAATTCCTTATTTGAATCCTCACTCCATGAGACTTTAGAATCCTTATTTATCATATAATTCAATGGTTTGATAATCTCTACAAAGCCAAAAATGAATTTTCTCACAAAGTTTATTTTACCAAAAAATGATTTCAATTATTTTCTGCTATTGGAAGGTTTTATCTTTGATATAGCTTCCACTCTTTTAGGATCAATAGAGATTCCATATTTAGTGATAACATGGCCTAACAATATACCCTTAGTGACATAAAAAATATTTTTATTGGGGTTGAGGAAAATTTCATACCTTCTACATCTTTCAAATACATATTGTAAATTCATAAAATAGTCCTCCCTATTCTTAGAGAAAATAGTTAGATCATCCATGTAAATTATAATGCACTTACCAATTAGGCCTTGGAAGTCATGTTCCATGGACCTTTTAAAAGTGGATCCTACATATATCAGTCCAAAAGACATTATTTTATAGGCAAAGGTGCCCTACTTAGTTGTGAATTATATCTTCATTTTGTCTTCCTTGTCTACCTGCACCTAATTATACCCTAAAAATCCATCAAGAAAAGACATCATGGTTGAACTAGAAATAATTTGATTTACTTGGTCAAGAGAAGGAAGAGGGTAATTATCATTTTCAAATGCTCTATCTAGATTTATAAAATCAATGCACAGTCTAATTTCACCATTCTTCTTCCTAACTGGTACCAAATTAGCAACCTAAGTAGAGTGTCTAATGGAAAATATACTTCTAGAATATAAAACCTCTTGAATTCTTTAAAAATCAAAAGTTATAAGACATGATTTACAAGACTCTTATTCTACCTAAAATTTTTTCAATTATCTTTGAGAGGTATGGTATGGGTAATGACTCTTGGATCAAAAATATTCAAGTCATCATATGACCAAACTATCACATCTTTGTACTTTGTCAATAACTCTTTGGCTCTCTTATTTTCATCACTTGTATAAGATTTTCCAATGTTGACCAACTAAATTTTATATTGAGGCCCAAGATTAACTACATTGTAATCCTTTTCACTCACTCAGGGAATCTTAGAAGCTTTATCCAGCTTATTTTGATCAAATAATCTTTCCAAGGCAATCATCACCTTAGGGATCTTATTGTCATTTAGTTGAATGAATTTTACATCAAATTTATCTTCTACAAATGTATTTTCATTATCCTCATCAATTATCTAAGCCTCTAATTCCCTTGAACTATTCATGAAGTTTAGGATCTGTTGGTCATCATTAAAGACCTATAGATGGTTTACATTATTTAGGATATAAGGGCAAGGTATTAGCTTAATGCTAAAGTTTGGTGAATCTTGGTCAGGCATGAGATTAGCTACAATAGAGGCTAGCTCATTATCAACTTTATTTTCCTCCTTAGGGATAGAAACAATATTGACAGCATCAAAATATTCCACCAGATCCCAAACTCTAAATTTATACCACTTGAGGTATGATAGTTTTCATTGATACTTGCTTCTTATTTGATTGACTACTAGCTTTGAATCACCATAAACTAGTAGTTCTTTGAATTTGTTTTTTATGTCAAATTGTAGACCTAAGATGAGAACCTCATATTCTACAAGGTTATTGGTGTAAGGAAACTAGATCTACAAGAGGCATGATATTTCTTACCAATAGGGCCAACTAAAACAATGCCTACCCCAACTCTAAATTTACACCTAGCCCCATCTAAATGCATCTTCCATAATCCAAGAATAGAATGAAAATCTTTAGGATCACATACTTTGGTAATTTATAGAGTGAAAACTCCTAAATTAGAATTAATTATGTTGACCCTTTCATTCACAACATTATATTTTATGATCATGTGTTTCATTTTTAGCTCCTTTTCAACTCTGATCTAGTTGGGAACTCCCTTCCAAGGTAGCCATAGGTGAGAACAGACTATGAACATATATCCATTTAAAGCATTTATCCATTCTCTACTTAAAATTAGTCCATATGCATCAGGTATATCTACCACTTGGATATATATAAATTGTTGGGATCTTGGCTCAAAATCCAGTTGCATGCTGACATTTAAAAATTATCCAACCGCCTTGACCTTAGACTTATCTAATTGGGTGACAATCCTATTAGACTTAATGAGAGTTAAAGCAAGTTGCCTACAAACACCTTCAGGCATAATATTTGTTAAGGCACCATAATCCAGCAAATAATTTTGAAAGTTCTTACCAAATATTTTGATTGTAAAGAAGAAGGGTGGGGATTTTATTTTAGCTTTATACGTAGATACATTTGCATTATCAGCCTTGGACATCTTGTTAGACTTCTTGGATAAGTATTCCCATAATAGATCTCTTTTCTTAGTTATCTTTGTCAGTTCATGAAAATTAATATTAGCTTTAATGTTCTTCATGTCCTCTATAATATTATAGCTAGTCCTATTAGAATAATTGGAAGTATTAGTATTAGGCTTAGAATTAGTTCCCTTTGGAGGCATTGGATTATTGTCTAAAGTGGTATCTAGGGGAGTACCAAAGTTATTTAAATGAGTAGAAGTAGTCAAATGTTATCTCTATTCCTTAGAGGATATGTCTTCTTTAAGAACTTTCATAGGGTATGAACTTATTCAATAAAACCATCGAATTCATCATCTTCTTGGAAGGGGAAATCAAATGTCTCCACCATGAAGGTCTGGCCAACAGACTTAGATCCTAAAGTACCTACACCATTGTCTTTGTTAGACACTACCTCAAAAGTGTCCAAATCTTATTAAAACACTTCAAAAGATTTACAGAATTCAATACAATATATTTCACCATGATTAATAGTATAATGGACTCTAAAATAATCAATCTAAGAAATATCAATAAGATTAATATCCATAGTCTTATTTTCAAAAGATGGTTCACTATTCTTAATATTATGGAAACTATCATAATTAAACATGTTATTGGGCCTATTGAATCTTTAGAACAAAAAATTTCTACCATAATAATCTCTAGTATTACCAACTTATTTTTACAGTTGAAGGAAGTCAGTGCTCAATTTTTAGACCATTTTTAGAATGGACTCATTATCTTTTTTGGGGGTTTCTAAATTATAAACCTGGTTGTTACTAGTACTAGTGGCTAGTACCAAGGCCCTTTGATCATTTTTATTAAATCCATTGGTATCAAGGTGATTCAAGAACCCTAAATTTTGGTTAGAAGTAGCATGTCTTAGAGGCAATTGGTTCATATTTGGGAGTTGGTTGAGAGCAGGCGCATTCTAGTTATTATTAAGAAAGACATTCAAGGTAGGCATAAGTGGATTAACATTTGGGATAGAGTAGGCCATCTAAAATTTAGGTTGAATTTGGTTACTAATGACCATAGCCTCAGAATATGCTAAATCTAGTGTGTTTATAGGACCTACAACCCTCTTTATAAATACTAAAGTCATGGGATCAAGAGCATATTTGTATATTTTCAAGGCTAATACCTGATTAGGTTTATAAGGGTCAATGGTTTTTTATACATCTTATAAAATATATTATAGGTTCATTGGCATCCCTTTTGAGGGTAGTAAACTATTGGTATAAGACACAAGGGTTGATTGATTTTGCTAAACTAGTCAATGAAAATATTTTTAAATTTATCCCAAGTGGTAATGCAATTATCAGGTAGGTTTAGGAACCATTCATATGTAGTATCATTAAATGTGAAAGAAAAAAAACTAAATGATACATCTTCATGAGTGACATTTATCAATCTTAATGTACCTTTGAAGGATTAACATGTTCTTTTGCTATCACAATACCACTAAGACTAAAAGTTGGCAAATATTTTTTTAGATTGTGAGGAAGGTCATGAAACACACCTTGAACATTAATATGAGATCTTCCTAACCAATCCATACCCTGATGAAATTTGAATGTAGGAGTACCTTAGAGTGGTGAAGTCAGTAAAGACTTTGAATGTCTATGTCTACCTTTATCTTACCTGGCCTTCTTGTAGATGTCTATTTCCAATAGAGGTTCCCTTGTTTCTGAATGTAATCTTATCTAAATATTTGGAAATTTCATCTTGAGGAATTTTGATCCTATTTGAAATATTATGTGTCAAATAAACCTTTATGAGAAACAATAATTAAACTTGCACATTAAATTTTTTTTGCAAAGATTTATGTAAAGAAAAATCAAAGGATGTCAAGCTTTAACTAAATTAGCTCAAAGATATGTAAAATTATGTAACTATGATCAATATTTATAATTCTAAACTCAAATAAACTCATATCCATAAAAAATCTATCAATATTTGATCAAAATAAGATATTCTAACTTTAAATACTTTGGATTCTTAGATCTCAAGCTACCTTTACTAGAATTAAACATCTATCCTCAAAGAATCTTGATTTGTCTAAAGGAAGAACAAAGATGGGTCGAAGACCATGAAGATCAATGATATTTACACTTTTGAGAAAATAACTATGAAAATGTGTAAATATAACACCAATATTTGATCAAAATGCAATAAAATTAGCAAAGATCCTATAAATTCATGAAGCCCTCTTTTTAGCACCAATAAAAGCTTACTCCTATTGATGTCTCTAGATGTATCACAGGTGATCTTAGTGTCTAAAATACACTTATCATTTTATAATTTAGGGAATTCAATGCATGATTAATAGGTTATGATAATCTGGTTACCCATGGTGAAATAGGGGTAAAACAATAAGTTGTTCCACAATATTTATTTTAATTGGAGTATGGGAGCCACTATGGCCAATCTAAGTGAAATTTAAGATATCCATGCTAATATCAATGAATTTTTGATTAATTTATAAACTAAATACTAATCTATATGAAGATTTATAGTGGAATTTAAGCTAAAGTGATTTAGTTTAAAAAAAGGAGCAAAAGGAAGAGTAGGGCAGAAAGAAGGTGTTCAGATTTTCAATCCAGACATTATGATAAAGATTAGATTTCATCAAGACATACATTCAAACCAATACATGACATGAAATAGCTATAACATAGATCTAACCATGTACTAGGTAGTTATCTAAGGATGGAATAGTGTAAATAAGAAATTAGATTCAATTTAAAGATTTACTTCACAAGCAAATTACATTAGCACATCTATAAGAGAAGCAAGGGAAATGAAATGAATATTATATCTTTAAATTAACCTAGCATAAACACAAATTAACAACTCTACATTCATATATCCACATCAAGATCTAATGAAAACCATTCAAATCTGAACATCCAAATAAATAGTTGAGAATGCATCCATAATATCAAACACACAAATAAATATTGAACAATATTTTCAAAATTCCTTGCTTGTATTAATTTCTCAAATTTTACACAAAGTCTTTTGCTCAAAAATTTCTCTTTTACAAAATAGTAATATTGCCTTTTATAAGATGTGAAGGTAGTACACCGGTCAGTCATGAGATTACAAATGTACAAAGGTAAGGATAATTATCCTTTTTATAAAGTTCTAAAAGACATTCCTCTTTACAAAGTGGACTGACCTATAGGCAAATGTGCTAACAAAATAGTGCATGCCTTTAGAAAAATAATATTCCACTTTAGACTTTTAAAAAGTTTCTTAACAAGGTAAAATATTATTAGCTAGCTGGTGGGCCCTATGTTGAAGAATTGCCCTATTGTTCTTAGAGAATATTCATGGATTTTTTATGATGTTCATCAACCATATTTAATTTGATATATATCTCTAAGAGGCATTCATCCTCTTGTTCATCTAATTCATCAAAATCTCTATCATTCCTCACCATTTATTCCTTGATACTCCTTGCCTAAGTTATTTTCTCTTTTACAATCAAGATCATGCCCATGATCCTACTGTTGTCACTCCTAGATTGGACCTAACTCTTATTCTTAACCTCTCTCATAATCAATGTGACTCTATTCTTATACTTGTCATCTACAATGATGCCTAGGGAGCTAAGTGTGATAGGTGTGGCAAGCATGGTTCCAAAGAGCTGCTCAATTCTATTTATCAGCTCCTTATCATCCCTTAGGGCCCTCTCCAAGTTATTCAAACAAGTATTTATACCCTAGATCTTGTCAAAAATTATTCCCATAATTACATTTAAATGGGCTAGGATGATGGTCCTAAAGCCAAGAATCTATTCCTCCACTAGTATGCTGATTAGTTCCTTGATTTTGTCTTTTGAAATCTGTCATTGGGCTATTGAACCCTTGGTTATTGCATCTAGGTGGGCTAATGGAATATACCTTGTCAATGAATGTAATCTCTTAATGTTTCAATCCCATGGGTCTTTGAGAGTCTTGTTGAATGTCTTTGTTGATTATGCTCTATTTTATTGGCTTACTCTGATTAATTGCAAGTCATCAATCATACAAAATGCAAGAAATTTAATTAGATTCAACATAGAAAAGGGTATTAGGATAATTAATTTAGACTTAAGTTTATTTAGTTTTATCAAATATGGCATATACTTTAGGTTTAAATATTTAAGCTAAGTTTTAGAACACATATAAAGGGGGCCCAATTAATAGAATTATCTAATGCAATGTTTTGACCTAGGGTTTTATCATGTTGAAAAACATGGTAAAACTTTAGGTTAAAACTTTGAAACTAAGTTTTATGGAATAGGGACATAATATAATTCTTTATCCTAAGGTTTATTGTACTTAAATAAATGCAATTAGAACCTTAGGATAGAGACATAGGTTAAGTCTATTCCTACAAATATTAGACCACAAGATCATTTTATCATTAAAGTTTAAAGACCTTAAGTACTTTTATATTTTCCAAAAAGTGGGATCCATTGAATTTACAACACAATTAATAAGGTATAACAATGTTTTAAATCATATTCTTATGTCTAAGAAAAATAATTGATGAGCTTAAATTTGATGGCCTCAAGGATGTCAATGATGGTATCTCAAGCGTCAAATGACATTTGCCAGAATGTCAAATTGAAGTTCATGAAGATCATTAGGTCTATAGATCTTGGATTTAACATGATCTATCCAATCATTTAGTCTTGACCAAATATAAACCATTGATTAATATTTGAGCACATTCATAACATTGGTCCCTACAATCATGAATAGGATTGAGTTAGCCTATTGATCAATGCATATGAGAATTGGACTAAGTTAAAGGCCTAAGTCTTTAAAATTAAAATAAAATGGGTTCCTTCACATATTATAGTCATAACCAAAGGTTTATTATATTTAAATAATACAATAATGCTGAGATTAAAAACTTAGGTTAAGTCAAAGTTTCAATGCACTAGGCCCTTTTAACTCTAAGCTTGAACGTGAGAGTACCACATGGTGACTCTATGGGAATCCTCCACTTTTGAATCTATTTAAATCTATGAAGGGTCTATAGAGCATTGATAGAGATTCAGGTTCCCAAGATGGTGACACTTGTCATCCTCATGGGATTTTATTGGGCTTTTGACATTTCAACACTGAATCCACTCCATTGGATCTTTTTTGGGCAATCATTTGTAGAACATTGATCATGATCTAGATATTTTCATATGATTGGCTCTTTTTTAATTCTTAAAGTTATAGAATAAGTCTTATCTTAAGGATTTGTTGTATTAATAAATACAATGAGACCTTAGGGTAAATCTTAGGCTAATTTTGTATTTAATAAAAAGGGACCCTAAAAATCTTGAGGATGATCATGTGCTATTCAACCTTTAATCCCACTTGATCATGGATCATTGATCATGATCCTTGGGATCACATAAGATTAGTTAGATGAATCAAGGCTTTAGATTCATTGGGTCCCCTTTTCTATGTCTAATCATTTTCCAAAATGAATTGAGAGTCATTGATATTACAAAGAGGCAAGAGGTTTAAGTTAGGGCTCAGGTCGATATAGAAACTTAGGATAAAGTTTTAAGACTAAGGTCTCATTTATGTTAATAAAAATGAACGGGGCCTTAAGACTAAGACTTTAGGTTAAGTATGTAACAAAAGGGACCATGTGACGTAAAGAATGATACCAAGTTAGGAACATAAAGGACCCTACCAACATAAACATTAGACCTTACTAAAATAAAGAGAACAAAAGGGGGGATATATAAAGGGATCAAGCATAATATTTTAGGTTAAGGTTTGGTCATGTTAAAAAATATAAACAAGCCTTAATATAAAAATTAAACTTAAATCTAAAGTAAGTTTATAAATATTCCCATCAAATTTTCTCCTACCAAATTTGAATTCGAACCAAAGGTCTAAGTTAGGGTTTTATGAAAGAGGGCTTCAGAACATGAATCCAACTGTAAAATCTCACTAACTAAAGGCTAGTAAGAGCCTGAATGAGGATAAAATGATGAAAATATCTAGTATAAGCCATTAATAAGATATCCATAAAACTTATAACTTAAGACATGAGGGTCAACTATTAACATTATTAGACAAGGGTAAATTAAAACCATGAATAAATAGGACAAATTATTAGGTGTGGATGATCTTTAAATTCTAATAATGTATAGAATATCAAGATTTTAGTGTTAAGGCTCAATGTATGCACAAGGGTCCCTATTTTTTAGAAATGGGGGTATGTTGACCTAAACACAGTCTAAATGTTAAACCCTATCATTCAAATCTTTGATTACCATTGCCTTAGCTTGCTCTTATATGATTCATATTGTCGTCATTTAAGAAAAAATGACTAACACAAGCCTTGAGAAGCCATGTTATCATATGCATGTCATGTATGAATGAGTTGAGAAAGTTGATCATGTATTTAATAATTACACTTGAGGAATCTACTAGAGCTAAGGAATTGCATGAGCATGATTTAACTTATCCTAATATCATCCTCTACAAATTTGGTATCTTGATGAGTTTGTTATCTCAAGATATAAACCTTTAAAGTTAGACTTGTAGAGTGAAATATACACATAGATGTCAAGTTTAAGCCTTGTAAAATAGGCATTTAAATTCAAATAATCTTGGGAATGAATGAAATGCTGATATATTTCAAGATTTTAGGAGCCCAAATCAATATATAATGGTGTGAGGGTGAATGATAGTGTTAGTGGGTCCCAAAATATTGATGGTGCACATTAAATCATGCATCAAAGATCAATAGTTTGATCTCAGTCAAAAATTAAGTGGATCCTAAAGAGAAAATGTAGGTGTGATAGCTATATTAAGCGCATTAAACTGGTAGAAGATATATATAATGAATTTAATATTGTAAAGTCAAATATAATGGTGTGATAAAGGTTAAAAGGTCAAGGATCTCAGATCAAATTCAATGTCACCATGTGGCATAAGCATTGGGTTAGATGAGACTAACAATAGGATTTTGAGACTAAATGAAGAGCTGACAAGTGTCATGACCTATGCTTATATTTTGAGGTAGGGTCAAATGTTTGATCTTAGAGAAATATCTTAATAGTCAACATGGTCATTTATTTGACATATAGGTACTTGTAATCACTTAAAATAGACAATCATAGCTTTGTCAGGTCCATACATATGAAGACTTTATCTTTACAGTAGATAAAGTTTGAATTTGGAATTAAAATATCTATCTTGTATTTAAATGAAGTTTCCACTCTATTCATTTTCTCTTCAAATGGATATTTTCATGCACTTTCAATCATTAAGTATCAGATCATATAGGGAAAGGCTAAAGTGGAGTTAACCAGACATCAAGCACCAAAGCAATCTTAGTTGACTATGTAACTACTCTCATGCATTGTCCTTTGTTTTCATGTAATAAAGGGTATTCAAAGACTTCAAACTAAGCTTCAATCTTGAGTTAAGAATTGAGTATGGGCATAATTTTTCATGTAAGGATTTACCTACTCAACAAGGGCTCACAACCTTCCTCTCTATGCCATAAAGAGTTTCATGTATTGTTTTTTTTCAAGATAAAGATAAATCTAAAGTAATTTTAATGAATTTTATAATTGAAATGGACTTGAGTTGAGTTGGACTTGATCTCATATCCTCCTTTTTATGTTAGTTTCTTGGTGAGGGTATTATTTTTGGCTATATATCTAGGCTCTTAAAACCATTTTAAGGATCCTTAAAGCTGGTATATGGAGAGATATAGAAATTGTAACTTGCACCATAAAATCCATAAAGAGTTTTGTTTATATATTATTTTATGGTGGTAGTGTTTATTGTTGATTGTGTATTTGCATATAAGTGTGATATTTTTCATCTTTTGCAAGTATTTTCCTCACCAACTACTATAATTTCATCCTTAATAGGTTAATTTAAGATCTAAGAATATAAATTGCATTGAATATTATTTGTATGCAGTGTCTTTAGATACCTTCATACACATACCTTCAATATAAAAATCTTCTTTCAAGCCTTCCTTTGAAACACTAATGTTTAGGATTGGTCTGTAGAGTTTCCTTTAGATCCATATGTGTGCCTTAGTTCTAAAGATTTTAAAGGATATAAAAATATTTAGGTGCATCACAGAAGGTAAAGTAGGCTTCATTTTTAGTTTATTCCTTTCCCTTTTGACCCCAATAATTAGTAGTTTAGTAAGTAGTGAACAATGATATAATCAAAGGAGCTAACCTCATCAAAATATATAGTTTTGATCTAGATATACGCATCTTGTGGCCTTATATCATTCCCATGTTAGTCTAGGTATGAGTCAGACTTGAGAAATATAATCTCTATTGGGTGATATCTAGATAGCTAATAGTTTTGGCACCCCTGGTAGCCCACAAATTTAGCTATTAGAGTACAAGTTTGCAACACATTCATCTTCAAAACTAGTTTTTAATACTCCTCTAGTCCTTATCCCAAGGTAAAATCATATATTTGTTCATAATTTTAGTTATCTTCATGGATTTTTAGGATATGGAATCCTATAGAGAAGGATTCTATCATTCTTCTCCTTATCAACAATTCCAGTATGATTCTCATGACCCATATCAATCCTCTCATGAGCCATATCAACCATATGATGAGTATATAGAGATTTATAAATAATATGAAATCTCATATCAGTCCTATAACCACTCGTATGAATCTTTTTATCCTCTTTATTATCCTAATCAAGTCCCAAAATAGTCCATCTCAAGCTTCAAACAAACCCTATTTGGCTATGAGAAACAAATGATAAGCATAAAAACTAAGAAGAACTATAGATAAGAGATCTCCAAGCATGAAATTAATAACATTAGAGGTAATATAAATTAAGATAAAGAGGTATGTGAAATTTTCATAAGGAAAAGACATTCAAAGTTTAGTTCTGATATTCTAGACATTGGAGGTCTAATAATAGCCACTAAAGAGATGTTGGTGGTTAATGAGAAACTCCAGGATCATCATAATCAATAATATCTTCCCATAGAGCTATCTTTTCCCCTTTATTATTATCAAACTAATGTTTATCACAACCCTCAAGAGTCAATCCAACCCTTTCCTAAATTTCTTACCTAGAAGTCTATCCAAGAGAGGCAAGAGAAGGTTGAAGAATTTTTTTATGAGAAGTTTAATTTTTAGATTGCACAAATCATACATGAGCCTACATCTTCAAGTTTTTAGGAAGAGATCTCCACTGATTGAATCCATGATTTTGAGGCTAATCTATCTAAATATATTGATATTTCAAATCAGCATATTCACTATTCAATGGAAGCTACAAAGGTAACAAAACAATAGGTTCCTTCTATCACATTCATGGTTGTCACAAGTCTAATTCAATAAGTTTCTAAACCCAAATTCATGACTTGGAATCAAGTACATTAGTCCATGGAGAAAGAGGATAAATCAAGCATCATTAAAGATGTTGAAGTCAAGAAAGAGATCATTCAAACTCCACTCCTTCCTCCTCAAAATCCCAAGTCCTTTCCTTCATGGAAAGCCATTTGAGAAAAAGTGCAATAGAGAGAGGAGTGAAGATGATCCAAGAGGAGCAATTGCATGAATGAAATTAGGTATCTATGGTAACTTATATGGACCTTATCATATTATTTAATACTTTTATGGATCTACCATGAAACTTTTGGAGCAAGAAACTCTTCTTTGTGAGGTAAATGAAGAAGATGCAACCAATGAGATAGAAAATGAAGGTGAATTGAGTGATCAAGAAGAAGAAATCATTATTGGGACACCATTAGGAAAGGACAAGCATGATTTAGTTTTCCATAATGTCAAAGAAGATGAGATAGAGGTTGAGATACAAGTATAAGAACAAGTGCAAGGAGAATAAGTTTTAGGTATGCAACAAGAAGTTGTTTCTAATAAGTCTCTTGATCACATATCAACTGTCTCACCTCAAGAAGCTCCTCAAAAACTTGTTGAATTAACCATTGATGAATACAAGTCAACCAAATATGATAAGAGTGAAGGTAATTATGATTATTTATGGCATAAATATATGGATATTTGTAATGAATATCATGTTATTCAAGGTCTCACACTCCCTGTTGAAGATTGTAAAGACCAATCAACTGTTGAATCATTAGCACACAAGAAGAGCAAATTCATGAAGATAAGAAGAATGAACATGTGTTTGATTAATAATACCTAAAATTATTATTATTTAATACCAATTAAATGATTAAATTGTACCTTTTATCATGCCTAAATAGATATAAGAGGCTAATCATGAATATCTTGCCAAATCACAATCTAATGTTGAACAAAATAAAGGTACAATGGAAGACATTACATCATGATCAGGCATATGAATGAGATATAATTAGTATCCTTGATTCAATAAATAATAATATGGGAGGAAGATGATTGGGTCTTGGATCCATATCTTCAATCCATGTACTTTGGAATGAAGATAGGAGGTCAAACTACATCATCAAGAAGACATGTACATCTAATTCTTCCTATTTGTAATAAGGTGTCATCAAAAGGAGGCAAACATGTTTCAAAGTTTCATGGTGCACCTAATATATTTCCATTTTATCTTGGAGGAAATATTTTCAATTCAGGTTGTTCTAGGTTTGTTTTGTTTCAATAAGTGAGAAGCACAAGAAATAATCTACTTCCTTTTGTTGTGTTTTCCTATTTGTCGTAGATTAGTTATCACTAATTTCTAGTAGCTATTTTTATTTTACAATGTGGTGTGTTTCATTTAAGTGCATAGGTGCACATGTTTATTTGTTGTATCTGTGTATCTACAAGTTTTCCCAATTTCTATATATAGTTTAGACCTATTTTTACCATAGTTTCTACTTTTCCTTGACCAGTAGGGTGGTCAACCCTACAAGTCATCATAAATGTTAACATTTTGGCCTCACAAGACAAATTTTAACCATTATAATTCAAATATTTGATGACCATTGCCTAAGCTTTCTTCTTTATGCCTCATAATTTCCTTTTTAAAATAAAAATAACTAACACAGGCCTTGAGAAACTAGACCGTTATATACACATCATACAAGAACAAGCAAAGTAAGCTGATCATGAATTTAATAATTATACATGAGGAGTCTAAAAAATCTAAGGAATTGTATGAGCATGATTTAATTTATCCTAATACCATCCTCTGTAAATTTGGTATCTTGATGAGCTTGCTATCTCAATATATAAACCTTTAAAGTTGGACTTGCAGAGTGAAACATGCATGCAATCATGAAGTTTAAGCCTCATAAAATACCCATTTAAATTAAAATAATTTATGGAATGAATGAAAGGATAACACATTTTAATATCATAGGAGCCTAGATCAAGATCTAACAATACATAGGCGACTGACAGTGTTATTGGGTCCTAAAAAATCGATGATGCATGTTAAATTATGCATTGAAGATCAATGATACAAGCTAGCTCAAAAGGTTAGTGTATCATAAAGATAAAATGTGTGGGTGAAAACTATTTTAATCACATTACATTATTATAATATCTATGGAGTATTTTTAATAATGCAAAGGAAAATCTAATGGTGCGATCTAGGTCAAAAGGTCAAGGAGCTCAGAACAAATACAAAGCCACCATGTGGTGCAAGTATGAGGCCAAATTAGATTGGTATCAGGATATTGAGACTAAATGAAGAGCTAATAAGTTTCATAATTGATAACCTTAGATCAATATTAGTAATTAGAAAAGACAATGGAAAATAAAAGCAACTTGGGTCAAACAAGAAGCAAACTTTGTAGGTTTACCCATCACCATTAAATCTCAACCAAATACCATCTATCAAGAATACTTATGCTTATATTTTAAGGTAGGGGTATATTTTTTATCTTGGAGAAACATATTAACATTTTAAATGGTCATTTCATTGACATATAGGTACTTGGAACTACTTAAATCAGACAATCATAGCTTTGTCAAGTCTCTGTATATGAAGACTTTATCCTTACAGTAGATCAAGTTTGAATTTGGCATTGAAATGTCTATCTTGGAGTTCAAAAAGAGTTTACACACTATTAATTTTCTCTTCACATGGATATTTAAATTCACTTTCAATAATTAAGTATCAAATCATGCAAGGGAATGCTAAAGTGGAGTTAACCAGTCATCAAGCACCAAATCATTCTTAGCTGACTATGTAACTACTCTCATATGCAATAAAAGGTATTTAAACACTTCAAAATCAACTTCAAGCTTGATTTAACAATTGAGTATGGGATTATTTTTTCATGAAATGGTTTAAATACTAAACAAGGGCTCATAACCTTCCTTTCTACACCAAATAGAGCTTCATAAAGTGTTTTTTTCAAGATGAAGACAAGTCTAAAGGACTTTTAGTAAATTTTATAGTTGAAATGGACTTGAGTTAAGTTAGAGTTAACCTCCTCTCCTCATTTTTATGTTAGTCTCTTGGATAGGGCATTATTTTTAGCTATATATATAGGCTCTTGAAACCATTTTAAGGATCCCTAAAGCTGGTATACATAGAGATATAGAAATTGTAACTTACACCATAAAATCAATAAAGAGTTTTGTTTACATATTAGTTTATGGTGGTAGTATGTATTGTTTATTGTGTATTTTCATATAAGTATGATATTTTTCATATTTTATAGGTCCTTTATTCACCTAATACTATAATTTCATCCTCAACAGGTAAATTGAAGAGCTAAGAATAGAAATTGTACTGAAATTTTTTTGTATGCAGTATATTTAGAGACCTTTATGCACATACCTTCAATCTAAAAATATTATTTCAAGACTTCCTTTGAAACACTAATGTTTAGTACTATTATATAGAGTTTCCTTTCGATCTATATGTGTTCCTTATTTCTAAATATTTTAGAGGATAAACAACTATTCAGGTGGATCACCAATGGTAAAGTAGGTT
The DNA here is from genome assembly GCA_037957365.1 of Torreya grandis. Taxonomy (NCBI): domain Eukaryota; kingdom Viridiplantae; phylum Streptophyta; class Pinopsida; order Cupressales; family Taxaceae; genus Torreya; species Torreya grandis. The sequence continues at coordinate 2,350,128 of JARHVA010002376.1, read as the reverse complement.
TCAGTTTTAGTTTCTTCCTTTCCCCTTTCACCCCAATAATTAGTAGTTAAGTAGTGAATAGTGATATAATTAGAGGATCTATAATCATCAAAATATAAATGTTTGATCTATATATAGGTATACTATAGCCTTAAATCATTCCCATGTTTTTCCAAGTATGAGTTAGACTTGAGCAATTTGATCTCTGTTGGGTATTATCTGGATAACTAACAATATTGTGAGGCTTTATCAAGTTGAGGGATTGATGATTCCAAACCTAAATAAGGACATAATTAACATTCTTAACTCCCAATTATTGGGGGTTAATGGTAGTGATAGGTTATTGTACAATTTATTTCCAATTGTATGATGTATAAAGGAGAGAGGGGATAATTACACTTAGAACTAGGAGATGTTGGTGTAGAATTATAGGTATTTATACTAAGTAGAGCACTTGGGATCCCTTTATATTATCCACCTAACCATCATCATGGGTTGTGTTTATGAGAATATGGTCCCCTAATAGAGGGGGTACCAATAGGGGCACCTAAAGATATCAGGGAGACTAGATGGGTAGATGTGGGCCCTTTTCTTGCTTTGCCCCAGATCATGGGTTCTTTGATAGTGGAAAATTTGATTTTCCTACCCTACCAAAACATGGTGGGGTACTAAGATACTAAAAGGTTATATCTTACAATAGATTTTTGGGCTATGTAGGCTTGAGATAGGTTGTTATAGGTTGAGGCACACCCAAAAGATTCATTGACCCAATAGTTTGGTATGCCTTATGTGGGTAACCTCCCCATCCCTAAAGTTGTGTATGGGAGAATCATGAGGTGAGGGATGCGATACAATGGAAAATAACATGGTACCCACTAGTGAGATACATTCCTATCACCTGACCAACTCATCAAACACCTAAAGGAGGAGTATAAGTTAGAGCTATACAATAGCAGATGGGTCCACCACCACCACCAATAAGCCATGCATAGCTACAAGGAGATGGAGAGGGATAGGGTGAGCCCTAATAGTATGTTTATTTGTAAGAGGGTATATATGTGGATGAGGAGGAGGATATAGACTATGATTACAATCTTGAGTTGCATGAGGGAGATCCAAGTAAAAATTATTGATTTTTTTCATTCATGATTATAACTCACATTTTGATTTCTTCTAGTTATTTAGCTAATTTTACATATGTTATATTTTCTCATGCCAATTGGTTATAATTTATCTTGTGTACTTTTTGATTTTATATAGTATGGGGACATGAAGGATTATAATTAGGGGTACCCTAATCAATCTACTTTAGTTGAACACTAGCTAGACATAGACCAACTATTGGTAGATCCCAAGCTTCTTACATGGATTTCACACCACATAGACATGTTTTCCCTAGAATACCATGTTTTAATGATGATGATGGCATTGAATATAAAAATTAACATTCTATTATCCAAGGCAAAGAGATCATAGGCCCTGGTGGATACCATAGTGAGGGAAGGTGGTGGCGGTGCCTCTAGTCATAAGACTGGGAGGATGACATCAAAGGGAGGATCAAGTAGGAGTCACTCTCCTAGACATTAATCAATAGAGAGTGGAGGAGAAACAAGAGTATATATTATTAGGAGACTCTAGTAGAGCCACATCCTTAGACATTATTTTACCTTAGTACCCTCCCAAAGGAGGAGGACAGACCTCTAAGACTTATTTTATAGATGTTTTAGTCATAATAATGTATATGTTGATTCTTTTTTAGATGCCTTGAGGCATATTAGCCCTCTATAGAGGTGTTTGTATTAGACATACTTATTTTAAGAACTCTACAACTCACATGATATATATATATATATATATATATATATGTTTGTGTGTGTGTGTGTGTGTGTGTGTGTGTGTGTGTGTGTGTGTGTGTGTGTGTGTGTGTGTGTGTGTGTGTTTTGGTGTATCTCTAATTGCTCATTATGTGATGTAATTCTTTCAATTTCATGTCAGATTCTTAATTTATGCACTCTAGAGGACTATATATATGATGATGTAGGTATATGTATATCTCTCTTCTTTATTTTATTAGTTTATTTTATATTGCCATGGTAAAATGCTTATGTATATGTGGGAACATTATGTATGCAAATTATTTACTATGATAAATGTACATGTGTGACTATAACTATGCTAATAATTATCTTGTAGATGGTTATTTAATGCCTTTTTTCACATAATATATTACTTCCAATTTACATCAAGGGATGAAAAATGAGGAAAATGGGATAAATGTGAGATGAATCATAAATAAAAATTTCACAAGAGAAAGGAAGATGACCTAATCACTATGAGCAAAAGGGGGATATTTAGTTGTTTCTAAACTTATAAAAATACTAACTTTATTGGCTTCATCTAGGGAGAAACTACCCTGATAGAACCATTACAATGGGAAAAGGTTACCTTTTTTAGCAAAGGTATATATACAAGCCTTTTAAATATCTTTTTACTTGGACACTTTCTGATTTATTAGTGCTTATGCTTTTGAATTTTGCTTCTTTTTATGACTCCCTTAGTATCATGTGACCAAGTTGACACATGGGCTCACCATCAAAGGTTACATGTAGGCAAGTAAGGTCATCTCTCCCCAGTTCTAACCCAATACAACCACTAAGATGTGAGGGATCAACACCAAAGGCTATAAAAGGAAGAGAAGTGAAATTTTAATTTGGTACTTACCTAAGATTTTGGTTTTTATAGGAGTGTCTAATTTTATATTTGTAAGGCCTTTACATCAAAATCTTGGCCCCATGTAAGGGATCATCATCAAGGACCAAGATAGTCAAGTATTACCTATATTTTAGTATGCTAATTTTTTGATTTATATGGTACCATAAGAGGATACTCTACCATGGATAAGACTCTAAACTAGATTATAGGATAACATTTTCCAAGTTTTACAAGAAGATGTAGGCAAATAGGTGTATTATGCTCATAATAATTAAGACAAAGACCAATGTAACATGCTAACTTTGAGAATGCTTGCTATATAGAGTGACAAGGAGATGTGATAATGGGAAAAAGTGATGTGTTACATTTTAAAAATTTATGTATTATGTCGACTAAGCAATTGAATAATCATAAAAGAACATCTCTACTATGATGATGGACACATGAGTATAAAAATTAAATGTAAGTGGGAATGGTGTGATATGTGAGAATTAGATGTAGAGAAATTTTAGGTGTTAAGAGTTCATGGACATGCAAAACTCTTCACCCTCCAAAATGCATAATTTATAAGCTTCAATGTTGAAATCTTATTTTACTAAGTAGGGGCCCAACTAATTGGGTCTAAATTTCTAACCCTCTCCTTAATTTTTGTCAATCTAATTTTTGAGCTTAGGTAAAATATACCCAACATGGATTAGGTGCTTATGTATGTGTTTTTTTATATTATCTACACATATGATCAGTGCAAGTTATGGGATTGTTGGTAGTCGTGATCTGATGATCATCTAATCTTTTTAACATGGCTAAATACCCTTCTCTATATTCTTCCTCATCAAGGAGGCATTGAAGGGAGATATAAAGATTGGGTATTTCCACCTCTAAGGGTTGAATATCCTTATAAAAAAACACTAGTGAATATGGGGTTGCTCTTGTAGGTGTCTGCTCTTATAGGTGTCTTAGTAGTTATTTTATAAGTCTAGAGTATTGGGTAGAGTTATAAATGACAATCCCATTTAGAATCTTTGATAGTTCTGACTAGTATTGACTTCAAGGTTTTATTGGCAGCTTTGACTTAGCCATTAGCCTATGGTTAATACAAAAAATACAAGTGGTGTTATATATTAAATTTATCTCTTAGTTTTCAAACCATGGGGTTCTTTAAAGGGGACTCATTATCATTAATGAGGACCTATAAGACCCCAAAATGTTAAAGAATTTGGTTAAGGATGAAATTTGTAATGATAGATCTGATCATCATTATTAAGGGCATTACTTCTTCCCATTTTTTGAAATACTCTGTCACCATGATGATGAAATGGTTATTATCTAAAGAAGTAGGGGAGAGTTTACCTACTAAATCTAGTTTCTAAGTAAAAAGGGCATTGGATTGACTATGGGCATAATTCCCTAGGGGGAACATGTATCGTGTGTGAAAAGTGATGGAAATTTTTGTATTTATGAACATATTGAATGGCATCATGTTATAGAGTGGGATAGAAATACCCCATCCTATGTATTTTTTGAGTGGTTGCTTGCCCACTAAAGTTCCCACTCCACACAACTGTATGATAATGGAAGAAGACCTTTTCTGAATCCTCTTGGTTGACACATCAAAATAACATGTCATGAAAGATTTGTGATAAAGGACTACTTATAATATAGCATAATTAGATGTGACAACATGAAGTAATCTCCTTTATTTTGAATTATTTACTTTGGGGTAAGTTTGGTCGACTAGGTAATTAGTGATGTGTATGTACCAAGGGGAAGAACTAATGGTAGGATTCTATATATAAAATATCACTTTATCAGGGAAGTTGATATCGGCAAGGTCATTAACCTATAGAGGGGAGTTAGACAACCAATCAATGATGATCTATCCCTTAACATATTTTTGGTTAATATAAGTAAATTCAAACTCACTTAAGAGTGTAATGAAGTGTCTCACTTTCCAAGAGAGAGTTGGCCAGGTTAGGAAAGTCTGTAGGGATTAAATTCTCATGACAACTCTCATTTCTTTATTAAGCATATAATTTCATATCCATTTGGTCATGAGCACTATTTTCAATCATTCCTTTTCTACTTATGTACATCATATCTCATAATTAATAAGGGTTCAATTGATGAAAAAAATTGCACACTCCTTACCAATGTCATCCTCTTGATCTAACATACATGTGAGGGATACCTTTATCTCTCTTATATAAAGTATCAAAGGCTTATTTAGATTAGGTACCATGAGTGTAGGTGGAGACATAATAGAGAATTTTACCACCTCAAATGCCTCTTAAAAATTAATTGTCTAAGTCAGGCCACTCATATTTTTGAACAAGTTGATGGGGTGAACGACATAGTCAAGGTTAGGGATGAATCAATGGATGGATCCTAATTTACCTAAAAATGTTCTAATGTTATATTCATCTATACGAGGGTTCATTTCTAGGATATTGATTTCACATTAGGATATAATATATCCTTGGAGATTTCTTCTAGTGATCCCAAAAACACACTTTTATAGATTAAGAGTGAATCCATATTTAATCAACCACGTTAGGATGATTTGTAACACTTTCAAATGGTCCTCACATCACCTTACTTTTCCAAGTAGGTCATCCACAAAGACCTCTATTATTTTAAGGATGAGTTTATGTAAAATTTGGATCATGGCCTTTTGATACATTGCCCCTACATTTTTTAGGCTGAAAGGCATTACAACATAGTAAAATATTCCCCAAGGAGTAGTGAAGGAGTTTTTAGTTTGGTCTTCATTAGAGATGTGAATCTGGTTGTATCCAAAAAACCATCCATTAGTTATCATAGTTTGATCCCTAAGTTGCATCAATAATTCCATCAATGGATGGGAGGGGGAAGTCATATTTTAGGCATGCCTTGTTAATGTCCCAAAATTATATGCATATTTTGATATTACTTATTTTTTTTAGAATAGGGATGATGTTGGACATCCATTTAGAGTAATCGATGGGTTTAATGAAGCCAAATTTTAAGATCTTTATTACTTCCTCCTTCACCATTAACATAACCTTAAGTTTGATGGGCCTAAGATTTTTTTTATGGGTTTCACATTAGGTGTTATAACTAAGTTTTGGATAAATACATCAAGATTGATGCCTATCATGTCAATGTAGGAGAATGTAAAGGCTTTAGAAAGTTTTGTGATGAGATATTTGTGGTCCTCCACCTCCTACTCAGAGAGTGAATACCCTAGTGTAATGAATTAAAAGTGTTAATTAGATTCTAAGAGTGTTTCTTGAGTTACCCTACCCCTAAGCTAGCTATAGACCTATCCTTGAGCATTAGACTTACTTTTTCATTCATTCAGCAAACCATAGTCACCTACATCTAGTCATAACATAGTCCTATAACTATAATCTTAGAACCTAATACAAATTACTTATCAGTCTCCCAAGATGACATTAGCACCACATTTATGACACTACACCCACATGGTGCTAGTATCCTCAATTGGGTAATACTGTCCTTAGACATAGCTCTTCCCAATGAATAGTTTTTAAAATGTGTGACACTCCTAAGATTATCCTATGCTCATTTTATTTTTTTCACAAGTAATATAACCCTATAAATAAAATTCTAATCAAACTCTATTCAATATATGGAAAATAGATGCAAAAGCTATTCAAACCAAAGACAAAGTTGTGAAAAATCAAGGTATTTGATCCCTATTCTACCCTAATTTTTGCATACTTCCATCTATATCAGCCCTAAGCCTAGTTTTAAAGTATTTCAAAGCTCAATTAAATTCAAGGCATTCAAGGCCACTCTCATTATAGCATTCACCTGCACATACATTAAGCACTAGGTGGGAAAATTACATCATGATTGATCCCTATTTAGAGTATTGGTTGAGCACGTGTAGTCCATCATAGTAATACACAAAAAATTATTACTTATTCCATAATGGTAAGGATTTTAGGGTTTACACATCAAATAAATTTTTTTAGGTATAATACAAAGCTCTAATTTTTTATCATGCAAGAAAAGGACATACAGACACAGGAATAGGTGATCCCAAAAAATAGGAATAGTCCCATAAAGGGGAAATTAGTGCCACATTGAGGATACTACACATAGATGGTGATATTATCCATACTAGTTGCTACTATTTAGTGAGAATATGAACACCACAATCCTATTGATGACATAGAATACTAATTAGATCTCAACTTTTAGAACCCAGATCATTCATGACAATTATTTTTTAGCTAAGTCTCTATTTATACCTAATTATTGATATTATTAGAAATTAAAATAAATTAAAATGTCATAAAAATTTGGTAATTATTTCATATTTATTTAACTAATTTATACATCTCATCCCCATAACCAAACATAGGAATTACTTGTGTAAAACCCTAAAAATATTAAATTATTTTGTGAACTCATCTTACTTTGAATATTGCATAAAACCCTAGATTGCATTCATCCAAATTTTATGCAATAAATTTAGGGATGAATAATTTTGATTTTATAATTTTATTTAGATAACCTAGCTAATTAATATCGATTTTACATTAGGTTTAAGTTTATTTTACATCTAATTTGAATTGTTACAAAGAAACCCTAGATTCTAAAAACCCTAACCCTAGATGAGTTTAGGGTTTGTATCCTTTTTTATCCTATTTTTATTAGCTAATATTAATTATTAAAAATTCATATATTCTATTTTAGTAACTCTATTTAAATTTATTTACTATATGCCATCTAAAAAATCTCTCTCCTCCCCTAAGGAGAAATGATACACTAGGTTGTAATCCTATAGAGCATATTCAGATTCCAGCTATCTAAACCTATAAAAAGAATAAGGAACCTATTAAAACTCTAGATATGAATCCTTCACACCCTGATTATATGGAATTTAATGAAAATACATATAAGGATGAATAATATAACTAAGAATAAGATTAGGTCCATAATGAGGATCAAACCACACTACCACCACTTAATGATAATGATATACTTATGAAAAAAGATGATGTATTACATGAATTCAAAGATATAATTTATGAATAGCCCCAGGATCATGCACATATTTTATAGGCCATATTATAAATAAATAGTAAGAATAACAATGGTTAATCTCCAACCCCTCTAGTTAATGATTATATTACACATTCAGTAGGGCCCACTCAACTAACTCAGATAGCACAACCCAATCTTGTTATTGACCATTAGTGAAAACCACATCACTTGTGGCTAGTTATTCTCCTTCAAATATAAAATCCATTATGTAGTAGGTTCTTTTTCTATAATCTAAGGTGTTGCATCTTCAAAAGGAAGTAGTTAAGTCATCACATGCCTTGGATCCCAACATTATCTTGCATATACCTTTGGCACATCATATAGTAACAACTCCTTTTCCATCCAGTTTCATGGCAACCAAGCTCACATTATATTATGGAAAGGGTGACCTATACCATCACCTCAACACCTTTTATAGAGAATAATTATACTATATGTCTAAGGATTAGCTTCTTAAAAAACTATTTCAACACATCCTCAAGGATTATGCCCTATAGTGGTTGTTGGGATCTTTTAATGATTCAAAGTATTAGTTTGATTAGCTTGATTATTAGTTTATTCATTTTTAGTTTCATGGGTTATTTTCCCATTAGTTGATTTTTTAACCAACTTCTTCTTCCATAAGTTTTTATATTTTGCTTATGTACAAAAATAAATTATACTTTACATTGAAAATATTTTTTGTTTATTTCATCCCATATCAGACCAAATAGTGGTATCAAATCCATGGCATGGAAAATTAAAGACTTGGAGGAGAGAGAAGGTTGAGAAACTTTCTAAACCATCATGCTTGTACAACATCCTAGGAATGAAGTTTTTTGAGGAAATCCCTTAATAGTATACTACACAATATGGTGAAATAGAAGACTCAAAACCAATCCTATTTGTACAATAGAGGTTGGGAAACCCTAAATAAAAGTAAACATTTTCTCTATGATTTATTTTATATATATACTGCACTCAAGATATATTATTCAAACATACATCAGGTAGATACATTAACCAATTTGATTAGGGAATTGAAGTGGCAAAGACAATAGGATAAGTAGGCTTGGATATTTCATTTATTAGTCTAAAAGTGATGGCAATTTGCATTAAAAACTATGGATTTTCTAAACCAAATTCTATACTATAGCCAGGTCCATGAATTTTTTAACACAAGCTTGGTGCCACATAAAGATTTTAAAAAAACCTAAAAAGGATTTACCATGGGCTCCACCAAAGGCACAATGGATTATTTTATGTGAAAGTAAAAACATATATTTAGTAAATCATGATTTCCATGCATATTTTTTCACGTCCTCAAACACAATAGAATATATAGGTCTTTGAATTTATATGGTCAATGTAATTGATTGGAAAGTGGATAGATATGTTTTGATAGTCACGTGATAAGAAAGAAGTGAGTGGTTCAAAACCCATTGAAATTATTTTTGGTCAAAATTATTTTTTGACTTCATTTTATATAAAGGATTTATAAGGTTAAAATAAGATTTTCATTCAAATATTGGATAAATAAGGGTGTAATAGGAGTTATAAGGTGTAGTATTTTTTTACAAGTCCTAGGATTCTCTTATATTTGGAAGCTATTTAGAAGGTAAGGGAAAAACCTAATATCATTCCCTATTCTTCAAAATTATTTTGATAAAATACCATGGCTAAAATTATGAGCTTAATTTCTAAAAATAGATGCTTAACTTCTGAAAAATATAAGGAATGGTCAATGAATATGTAAAATACATTAATATTTAAAGACTTGTGGGAAGTAGTTGAAAAGAAACCAAAATTTCCCACTGATGCCACAAATATTTCATAATTTTATAGATGTTACAAGTGTGCCCTTGATTTATTTAAATCAACTTGCAGTGCATAAGTTATAATTCACATAGAGGCCATCAAGTTTAAAGCTTGGAAATCATGGAAAGATCTAAAAGAATTATATGATAAACAACGTACCTACAATAAAATTGACCTTCTTATGTAGTTTCTCAACACTAAACTAAAAGATGATAAAGGTGTCTCAAAATATGTATCATGAATTAAGAATTTGAAACAAGAATATGGCACTATAGGTGGTAAATTTGATGATGAAATGCTCATTTTTATTGTTTTGAATGGCCTTATCCCTAGCTACAAGAACTTTCTATAAATGTTATAGCTTAGTGATAAGCTTAACAAATCTATTTTGACCAATTATGAGTTTTTCACTCAACATGAGTGATAATTTGTAAATAAGAAAGAAAACCCTACTAAAAAGGCCTACTATAACAAAATAGGTAATCCATTATATGATCACAATATAAAAAATTATTTTAATCACTTTCAGAGATAGAAACACTCTCCAAGGCGCACTTCTAGAAATAAGCATAATTTGGGACATAGGTATCATTCTAGTTTTCTAAACCATAAACATCACTCTAGTTCTTAGAAGCACGAGCATCACCATAAACATTCACATAGACACAATCAAAAACACATGCATTCTTCTTCATGTGTTTATTCTTCCTCTAGTTCTAGTGGAAGTGAGAAAACATGCTAATACTATGGTGGCATAAGAAACTTCTTTACATAGTGTACCTCTAAAAGGATGTCCTCTTGACATCGATAAAAGGCATAATAAAATTTTGATGATCACTCTGGTCGGTCACTCTTCTAGTTCCTCTTATGGCTATTATTTTCCATATTCTTCTAATGGATGGGATGACTACAAAGTTTCTTACTTCATAAATGTTGACTATATTTTTTGAGAGGGTAAAACACCCATCTTGTGCAAGCTATTAGGCTCAAGATTGGGATTTGATGTAGTAGCATTTTTTTGCTGGCGTACTTTGTTTTCATAGATCTAGTGTTTATATGATCTTTGATGTGGACCATTTCAGTGGTTTATACTTGATTTATTTGACACACTACTTTTCACCTCTCACCTTATAGGGGAGAATATATTGCATATTAGTTTTTTGATCAGTTTTCAATGGTTTTAGTATGAGTCAGCATTGAGTTCCTAACATTGTTAGTGTTGAGAAAAGGCCTATGAGAGATTTTGGAAATTATTGGGCATCAATTTGAGATGTGACATACATAGTATGGGTGTAATCACTTGTTAAATAGATTCTATGTAAGGATCGATGTAGTTGGATAGGTGTAATCTTGTTCTACTTTAGTACAGGGATGATCAGGGCATTGATCAGTCTAGAATGCATAGTGTACAAGTTTTAGTTACAATAGATTCTACTTGGATGACTCACAATTTATTGCTTCATTATTTTTATACCCCTTTGGATCAAGGGGGAGTTTTTTGGGATCTTTTAATGTTCTAAAGTATTAGTTTGATTATTAGTTTGTTCATTTTTAACTGTAATGGTTATTTTCCCATTAGTTGGTTTTTTAACCAACTTATTCTTTTGAAAGATTTTATAGTTTTCTTATGTACAAAAATAAAATATACTTTACATTGAACATTTTTCTTTGATTTAATTCCTCCTAGATCAGACCAAACAATGGTTCTATGATTTTCCCAGCCAATCTATCATGGCATTCAATCCTTTAGTAGATATGTTCCTAGCACACTTCTCTATCAACATCAGTGATAAGATATTATATTCACAAGTGGCACAACTAAAGCAAAATTCAAATAAGCCCATAGCCAATTATTTCTTATGATACAAAACAATACAATAAAAATTGACCATCCCCATGGAAGACATATAGCTTCAAGAAATATTTAAATATAGTATATTACCATCACTACACAAAGAAATATTATTCAATAAGTTTCCCACATTTACAGACATGTGTCACATAGTTAAATGAATAGAGTTTAAGTTCTTAGCAATGGGAAAACTTAAATATATAAATGGACTAGATTAAACTATTAAGAGTACAATAAAACATCCATACAATGTTATGACCACATAAAACAAAAGTGATCAAAAGTCTATAGTCAATGAAGATTTAAAGCCTTCTCCTAGATTGGTTTTATCAGCTCCTTAGCATAGAGTCTTCACTAATATACTAGAGTCACCAGCATGAGTTCTGAAACAACTACTAAAATGCAATGTCATATCTCTCCCTCCCATTAAAGGGGTTGATATGACACAACCTCTTCCAAAGAGTTATTATTTTAATGCATTATGTGAGTATCATAGGGCCTAAGACACATGAAAAATAGATGGATAAGACTGAATCATAAGATACAAGATCTCATTGAGGCTAACATTATTAATGTGGTCACACCCATAAAGACACTAAAATAGAAAATAGAGGCAAAGGTACTTAAGATGTTTTTAGATCCTTTCCCAAAGCATATAAATAATGAAGCAGGGGGCACATTAGGTGTTTACTATACATACCAGGGTCATCCACCACTAGCTTATTATCACATAATTATAGAGGAGACACATCAACTACATAACATTATTGGCATGTATCACACTATAGTGCCACCTAAAACACGTAATGCATTTTTAGAGAAAGAGATTGTGGATGATGACACAAATTTACATGGACTCTTCATAAAAAAATATATAGACCACCATCTTATTCAAATTATTGTTGTTGACAATGGGTCAAGCATAAGCATGTGCACCATGACATGTTTACAACACTTGGAATACATAAAGTGGGATATATTCCTTAAAAATATAGTCATTATTGGTTTTAATGGCCATGTTTAGATCTCCATTAGGGATATTGTGCTTCCATTATAGTTTGGACTAGCACACATAGCCACTCAGTTCCTAGTTGTACCTAGTACAGGTATATTCGATATATTATTAGGGAGGCCATGGTTACAAAATCTCTAAGCCATACCATATATAGTACACTAATGCCTCAAGTATATATATGCTAAATAGGTGGTTAATATTGAGGGTATCCCATATGAGTATCCTTTTCCCATCTCACATGTATTTTTAGCATAGATTCCAATCACACTTCTAACACCAACACCAATTACATTTTTAGCACCATTGCTAGATATTGCACAATTATCAATTACAACAAAGAGTACAAATCTTATGCATACATCATAGTGTTTAGTAGAGTCCTTAGAGTAGTCTAGGTATACTTATATGGTATCTACATAAACTCATACTCTCCTTCAGAGACCATTACTAGAGAGACCATTTCATTAGAGATATACACCAAATTATAGAGGACCTTTCTCTACATAGTTTATGCAAAGATTAGTTATATTAGGGTTCTCAATGTAGGGCACCTACATCACCTATAACTTCTACATCTAAAAAATCATCCCTTAAGACCCCTAAAGTTTTTAGGGCATTAGAGTCAGTGCCATAACATCATAGCATCACTATTCAAGTAGCCTCAGGTTTAGATTATACAACACATCAGATCATAAGATCATAGTTTCCATTTCACACCATATGCATGATCACAGTTTCTCTCTTTTAAATGGGTCATGGTGATGGTGAGTCTCCCATGAGACTCATTATTTAGTATGGTCTCTATTTTTTTTCTTACTTCTTTCTCTCTCTCACTCTTTGTACATAGTTTATTTTCATTTGCTTTTACATAGCTTATACTCAAAAACCATAAAAATAATATAATATGTAAAAATACAAAAACATTCATATATTTTTTAAAAATATATTTTTTACAGATCACATGCATTACTATATCTATATTTATACTAATTTTTAGATATTGTATATTTCTAGCTATCTAATTATAGTCAGTACTTAGGTCTACTACACTGATCCAGACCAAATACTTGTTCTTGTTGAGTACTATTGTATATTTATAGCTTCACTTGTTCTTTTTGAGTAAGTGCATATTATAGATAGTACTTAGGTCTACTACACTGATCTAGACCAACTATCATCTACCCATTGGTGGAATTGACACCGATATAGGTTTATACATTGATACATCTACCCACTTGTGGGCATCTCCTACATAGTTTCTATAACTAGATTTTATCTTTACATACTATAAATTCTAGTCACGGATTAATTTATCTTGATATTGATCATTGCTCCTCATTTCTCATATTTTTTTACTATCACTAGTTAGACTCCATATTTATGCATATTAGCACTTACATATTTATATTACACAGTTATACATGCTTTCATTTCAAATTCCTATATTAATTTTGATTGTGTTCCTATGATTCTTCCATCTTTGATGGCATTTAAATATGCCATTATTCTTTGGATTCTACACCAATTATTTATTTTTATGCCTTGGACATGTGCCCATGTCCCTTGTGTGTGTTCTTTCATGCTTCTACATGTGTATATTTGAACATGTCCTTCTTTGTGGCTCCATGTCAAACTGATTATTATTTATGTATGTGGACATTTGAAAATATCCTTATATGTCTTCATTCTCAAATTTAGTGACATGTTCCCATGTCCCTTGTATTATGGCCCCTTCACCTACATTTTTCATGCTTCATGTGATTATATGTTTTCTTCATTTTATGCTTCTACACCATGACACTTGTATTTTATTGTTACACACACACACACACACAAACACACACACACACACACACACACACACACACACACACACACACACACACACACACACACACACACACACACACACACACACACACACACACACACACACACACACACACACACACACACACACACACACACCACACCACACCACACCACACCACACCACACCACACCACACCACCACCACCACCACCACCACCACCACACCACCACCACACACACACAGAGACACACACACACATGTTTTTGATTCCATGAGGGATGTCATGAATATACCTATCCTAATTGGGATCCTTGATGGACATCATGCCCCATCCCCCTAGGTAGTTACTTAGATTTTGTTTTTATATACGTTTATTACATATATATTGACACCCTTATTCAATGTTAGACTACAAAATACATCTTACATTCCCTATTTATGCTTAGATACATTTACATTATGATGTTATGTTTGCATATTATATTAGAATATCATGCACATGATCTGACTAATGCATCTTATAGAGCTAATTATTTAGAGGTCATTTATTATATAGGTTTCAAAACTATCTTAAAAAGAGAGGGAATTTACGACGGTTTTTCATATAGATCAAGTTCCTACATTACTTTTCATAGATACATTTCAGCACATAGGCTCAGTTTTAGATATTAGACACAAGGTAGACACAAAATAGAATAGAAAATCAACAATTATTTTAGATCACACAAAAATTAGACCATGTAAAAATTAGTGCCTAGATTGGGACACTATCTCCATAGGGAACTATTTTCCAATTTAGGGCGCTACTATATAGTAGCCCCAAATATAGTCTAGATCATATAGACTAGTACCTTAGGTATAATACATATTTGCATAGATACAGTCATAGGTTTGGTAGTTATGTTCAAATTTAGCTCAAGTACATTCATTTTAGCTTAGATTCATACCAATTGCTTAGATTTGGGGGTATCATGCATGACATGATCACTCATACATTCAGACCAATTACATAGGTTCAACTATTACATACTTGATTTAGATTCAATTATTTCTCTTAATTTTTGCTCATTTATTAATTAGAAAGAAGATAAGAAACTAGTAATAAGGGTATGGTAGAAGAACTTGTTTATTATGCACACATGATCTAGATGAGTGTGGATAGATCCTCTTTATCTTGAAAAGAATAACCTATAGATAAGAAAGCACTAACAAAAGGGTTTGTTAGCAAGATAGTTAGGTGGACTGCCTAACATGAGCTAGATCTAAGAAGCGTGAGCTTACTAGGAGTATATCAATCCACTCTTTGATAACAATTAAGTTAAAAGATATCAAAGTAATATACTTGCATCAAATAAAAAAATTAACTAAAATGAAATAAAAGAAGAAAATTAATGTTTGTTAGAGAAAATAACTAAATATAGCAATAGTGGGTTAATACTAGTACTAAAATAGATCAAGTTAGGTTCAAAAAATTAGGTAGGGGTCTATGAATAGGGAAGGACACAAAAAGTTAGATTTGGCTATAGATAAGAGGTTATAAATAACATTTTATTATTTCATACCATAGTGACCATCAGTGGTTGGGCTGATCATCAGTGGTTAAGCTCACCATCAGTGGTTAGATAACCATTGGTAGTTATAGGTGACCATCAGTGGTTGTGATAACTATCGATGGTTGTCTGTGGATTTATGGAGGTGTTCAAAAAAAGAGTTGTAGATTGGATTAATGATTAAGAGTCTATTTAAGGTTCTGGTTAGAAATAAGAGGTTGGAAAATAGGTGTAGAAAGGTCTGATGGGGAAGAGAGGTTAGAAACTAAAATAAAAAAATTGAAGTATAAATATATTTGTTTATTACTATATGGTTGATGGTTAATGGCTGAATAAATTTTGGTAGAGTAACAATACTTTGCCTTGAGAACAATTTTGGTACAAGTTCAGATATTTGTTGTTGTTGTTGAATTACTGAAAGAAGACTAGATGGGATGATTAAATACATGTGTTCAAGAATATTTGTGTTGATGCATCCATTTCACCTCCTACTCCCTTCCTTTTATAGGCAAAGAGAGATAGAGGATAGAAGGTTCCCTAGTAGGTTGGCTTACTAATTTTGATGCTTGGGAGTTTGTTAACAATAAGCAAGGTGGATATATGTAATTATGTTATATTATCTTGCATAATTGGTGTTTGTGTAAGAATGAGGAAGACCTAACTATTGATGGTCAACCTAACCATTGATGGTCAAGTGTCCAAAATAAAAAATGGGTCAATGTGGGTTTAAAAAGGGTTGGGTAATGGTTAAGTTAGTGAGTTTAGTTAGCTTAGTAGCTAACTTGACTTAGGGTTTAATGGGTTAGTTAGTGGGTAAAGAAGGGTTAAAGGTCCCTAAGGTATCTCGAGGCATTTCAACATCTAGAACCATTATGTGCAAGTTTATAATGTCTATATTTTTCCCCTTTTTGTTATGTAGCTTTGAATTAACAAGATGCAAAACAAAAATAGATTACTTGGTTGAAGGTATGGCTGCCCCAAGTATCAATAGACAGGGTCAATTTTTTTGTAGGTATCTGAGGTAAGAAGTTCTACTTTGAAAAAAATAAATGGTCTAGTTGTGCATGAGATGGTATAAATTCAAATGTTAAACATGGCAAGGTTGGTCAGTGTAATAAAAAAGACTAAGGTCATCATAGAGTATGTGACTATTTAGGTAAAATATGGCCAACATGAAGGTGGATATGGTCTAATGGTTGGTTGGAGAAGGTTAATCTCCAAAAGTTTAGGTTTTGGTTTGGGGGAGAAGGTAATCTCCAAAAATTTGGCACTAAAGTGTTGGTTCTTGAAAAAAAGCAAATGTGGGTTTCTTGACTGTCGATAGTCAAAGATCTCCAGATCAACTTTTGATAGTCACCCTAACCATCAATGGTCTAGGTGAAACCCTAAAAGGCTAGATCATAACAAGTCAAAAACAAAATTTATTTTCACTTTTAGTTTTTTGACTTCATGCTTTCTATGATGTTGGTAATTTGGTGAATTGGAATTTTATGTGAGAGGGTTGACTGAGCATTTTGTTGACTCGGTGACTATTGATTGGATGGAGGCATATGTTGAGGTGATCTACTAGGATTGAAGATGTAAGGTGGATGAGTACATGGCCAAGTAGTGAGACATGGGATCTATCCTTGATAGTGGTTGAGGAATGAGGTAGGGGTGTTTTAAAAAATTTAGTTTAGTTGATTTAGATTTGAATTTGGCTATTTTATGGTTATTTTGGTAGGGTTTGACCTAGATTTAGGATTTGTTTATGATTTGTAAAATTAATAGATGAAATTTTAAATTGAGAGGGTATTTAGGTTAGGGGTAGGATATAGGATGGAATTAGGTGATTAACTTATTTAAATTTTTTTGTTTTGGTTAGTTTTTAGAAAGTTAGGGTTAGTGTTTATCATCAGTGGTCACACACAGTGATTATCAATAATTAGACCCTACCATCAATGATCAGACATGATCATTGGTAGTCAACCACCAAAGCACAAAGGTCACTTGACTATCATTTATTATAGTGACCATCAATGATTGAGGGATTAGGGAAGGTGTGTTTTAATAAAAAGATATAGGGAAAATGTTTTAAAGGGTTAAAATACTAAGTGTAGTCTAGGATAGAGTAATTTTCAAGTAGGAGTGATGTGTTAAAATGGTTTTTGGTTAGATTTAGGTGTTGGTTTGATAGGTTTATGGAAGGTGTTAAATTTTTTTGGGGATAGGGTAGATGTTTTTTATAAAATATTTAGATATTTTGCTTGATAGGTTAGGGTATATATGCAAATGTTTATGGGTGAGAGTAACTTTCAAGAGCTAAAGGTAATGATGTATATGGTTATTGATCAGTTTGGAATAGGTTGATTTAGGTGGGTTTAGGTTGATAAAGAGGTGGATTTAATTATGATGAATGAAGTAAATAGAAATGAGAAATGGATATGGATATGGATATGGAAAACTAAGTATGCATGCTAACTTTGATATTTGTAGGCATGAGATCAGATCAAGATGAGGGATCAAGTTCCTAAGATCTTTATGGAGATACATGGAGGGATGACTGAGAATGATTGGACATACATGGGGGAGGTCAGCCTCAAGGCTATGAGATACTATCAACACTTGATAAAAGATGTCATGATGATAGTGGCCCTCATTGAGAGATGGGATTCATCCATGAACACCTTCCTCTTGCTGATAGGAGAGATGACCATCCTACTAGAGGATGTTCATAGAATTACATAGCTATCTATTTGGGGGAGCCAATTACCATCTTGAGAGTGAGGAGGGGGATGAGTAGATGGAGCTCCTATATGGTGAGGATTAGGCCCTTACCAAGTGACATTTTATTAGTTTTAGTTATGGGCCATTGTACTAGAAAGATCTAGATGAGAGGCATTTAATGACTATGATGATGATGGTAGTGTCTTATTTTACAATTCCTCATTCAAGTATTGGGTGGTTTCCTTATCTACTACTAGGTTTGTTGGTAGAGATGTTTCTTGGTAGGATAGTGTTTGGGTGGGCACTAGTTTTATTGGTCTAGATATATAGGGAGCTCTATGAAATTAAATCTTATAGGAGGTATAAGATTAGCATGGGGTTTGTGCCCCATTATTGGGCATACGAGCACATCAGGGTTCTAAGAACTTTGGGGATACCATGGGAGGGATATGCCCAGATGGATTTTAGATTTGGTTTTATGTGGAGGGTAAATTATGTATTGACAAGAGTTGGAAGAGCTGTGAGAGATATTTTCTAGTTTAGAGATGCACTGGAGGGCTTGGTTATGGGAGATGCGGTCTGGAGGTTGTATGCCAACTTTTCAAGGTGGACCCTTTATAACTATCATACATTATCATTATATATCTAGAGATGGATATATGGGAGGAGAGAAGGTGAGACTAAGCTCATCCCTTTTGATAAAGTTTAAAGGTAGTTTGACCTAGTGTAGGGGATTTTAGGTCCATTATTGAGGTACAAGAGGGAAGATGTTGAGTTTTTATTACCCAAGCCATAGCTAGAAGAGGTGGTTCTAGATCATGAGGAGCTACCTATTATAATAGGGGATGATGATGTCATTTTTACTGATGGATATGGATCATGGTACTAATCTCTTTATGCATTAGTAGATTTTGGATGGGATGATGGGGGCCGATAGGCCATGGATGTGGATCCAATTGGTGGGGGTCCATAGGTATAGGTACAGGGTGGTGGCCTTGATAGATAGGTAGGAATAGCATTGGTTGATACATAGGCATAGATTATAAGGTTGTAGGGGTAGTTTGCCACATTTTAGGGCTAAATTATGACTTTATAAGGTCAAGTTACCACCATCATAGGTGAGAGAGATTAGGCCAAGACCTCACTAGGCTTGGTGACATAGGAGAGGGACACCTTGAGACAAAGGGTAGGAGTATTATCAACACTAGAAGGACCACTAGGTATTATTTTGTTGGCATGGTGCTTGGCCACAATAGAAGAGTTGAGGTATTATGAGGCCATAGTGTTAACATAGTGTCTTGAGTAACCCTGATAGTGTGAGCATAGAGCCAATTTAGCAAGTGGGGTAGTAATGGTGACTCTAGGTTAGTGGGATACTTTATTATGTGGATAGGTAGACATCCAAAGAGGATTATCACCAGATGGTAGTGGTAATGTAGGTGGGGATAGTGGTAGTGGTGTACTAGGGGCTTGATATGATATGTTATGATGTATAGATAGAGATGTACATGATTTTGATACTAGCCTATGTGTCAATGCAATGAGATGTACATGATTTGAGAGAGATATTATACATTATTACATGTATTATTTATTTTAATGACATGATGTATATGAATTTCATGATGATAGATAGATGTGATTTATATGGCTCATGGTGTATGGCTTTGATGTTTTATGTTTTATGCTTTATGATATATGAATTTAGTAGCTTAGACATGTGATGATTATGTATGATGTTTTGTTTTATTTATGGATATCATGTTGATGATTATGGTTTTTGTTGTGGTTTGACTATGACATGATGTCATATGATGTGATTTATTTTTTTGATTATGGACGTGATGTTTGAAATATGGTTATGATGTTGATGTTATGATTTTGATTATTTATAGTTATGATGTTTATTATTATGGGTGGTTTGATTATGGTTATGGATATGGTTTATTATTTATACGAAGTCACAAAAATTAATCTAGATTAACAAACTAGATGTGGGAAAAGAGATAAGAATCATGAGACATATATCAACATGAACCAATGATGGGAGGGTAAAGAAAAAACATGATGTTTTTTCATTGGTAAGGACAAAATAAAACCAAAGTGAGATTGGATTAAGGAACATAAGCATTTAAAATTATTTTCATGAGCATGCTTTGGTTGAAAAAAAGGTGTCTTGATCACATCATGTCAAGTAAGCTAATAATCCCTTGACTTATAAATGGTATAAAAGGGAGATGGGTGGTAGGTAAAGGGTAAATGGGTGATAGGTAAGGTACCATTATATGGTTTATTTTTTTACATTATATAGGTGACCTAAGAATCATATTAGACAATCCTATTTCTTTATGAAAAGTGTATATTGATCGATGTAGGAAGTCTAGTAATACTAGATATGAAAACTGATTACATCTTCCTTGGGATAAGTTATTTTGATTTTGATATAGGGTATTTTATTATTGCTATTGTTTTGATAAGGTTTGTGAATCTAATCAATGTAGGAAGCTTCAAATGATTGCTTTTGACAAATTTGACTTAGACATCTTTCAAAGGAGTGGTCTAAGTTTGGGTTTGTTTATTTTGGTAGTTGTTCTTCAAGGGAGCAATCTATCCTTTTAAGTAATTTAGTTTTTGGGTAGTTGTCCTTCAAGGGAGTAGTTTAAAATGCTAGAGACATGTGACCCAAGTGATATTTTGGTATCCAAAATTGTTTTAATGCTAGGTTTAGACATGGACAAGTCTATATAGGCTTAGAGGTTTACCTTTATGAGGGCAAAACTTTAGCACAAAGTGTTAATGATATGTGAAAATGCTTGTTTTGAGAGATAATGACCATGGGATTCCATATGATTAGAGATGGAAAGTATCCATGAGAACCATGGTATGGGTAGAGCTATGGTACCCATATTTATGATTAATCAATGATTGTGATCATCAACCACATGGTTATTTTTTGTAATAAGTTGTCCTCAAAGGGATAGGGATAAGAAAGTGAAGGTAAAAATATCATAAATCAAGGGATGAGATTAAGTTTAGACAAGAAGGTGAGTTTGATCCCTATTCAACATAAGAAAGGATGTAGATATGAAGCATTGAGAGGTTCAGGTTCTAGTTTGCCTTTGAGAGAGGACAAATGGTAATCTCCTAATCCATACTTGTGGGTTATGATGTAGGGTCCAAGCCAATTGAAAGAAAACTTTCCTCTTTTAATTTTTCCATATTGGTTTTCCTTTAGGATGAGGTATCTAATATTAAATTCTCATTCTTGTAGGTACTTGTTATAAGTGTGCTTGATTCACTCTTGGTAGATAAAAAGATGGTTAAGAGATACTAGGAAATGATCATCAAGTAGATCAAGTCATGCTAGATGTTCTTGATGATAAGACTTTGATGGATATGAAAAGAGAAGGAATCTAGACTTTGAGAGGCAAGACTGCCTCTCCTTTGAAGACTAGAGAGAAATGGGTATCACCCATATAAGTTTGAATGCTTTATCTGATATGCAAATAAAATGAAAGCGATGTACAATTTCCAATCCTGACCCAAATCATTGACTACATTGGTTAACATTTTGTTGAGGGTTTTGTTAGAGGCTTTTGCCTATCCATTTTGTTATGGATGGTAAGGTGAAGAAAGCTTAACTTGATACCAAATGCATCAAAAAGACCTTGAACTTACTTATTTTTGAAGTATTTTCCATTATCGATGATGATATTATGGGGAACACCAAAAGGATAAATGATATGATGATTGATGAAGCCAACTATATTGTCAAATTTCATTGAGATGAGGGGAACATACTCCACCCATTTGGTGAGATACTCAGTGGAAGTGATGATTGATTGGTGTCATTATGAATAATGATGATTGATTTACTCAATGAGATCAACTCCCCATTATGAGAAAGGGCAATAGTCTTTTGATACTTGAAGACCATGGGTAGCTGCATGATGTAAATTGGCATTTTGTTGATATTTAAAACACTTCTTTGCATAATCATAACAGTCCTAATTAAGGGTGGGCCAATAGTATCTAAGGAAAATGATACATTCAATGATAACTAAAAAACTAAAGTGTCTCCCATATATTTCATCATGCATTTCCTTGATAGCGTGGGAAGCTTCATGACTATGTAAACAATAGAGAAAGAGGCCATCAAAACTAATCTTGTAAAGTATTCCCCTATAATGGTATAATGAGAGGTAATTTGAACAAAATCTCTTTGGGCATTCCTAGAGAGGTTAAGAGGAATAATTTTTAGGTCAAAGTAGTTGAAGATTTGTTTGTACCATATGTCCGATGGAGATGTTTCCACACTACAAATGGTAGGAAGGTCAGAATGGATATAAGAGGGTGTGATAAAGCAGTGGATGGAAACACATTTTTTAGATTAGATTAATGTGGATGGGATTTTGGAAGTAAGGGAAGCCATTGTATCTAGGAACTTGTTGGTAGATCATGGAATAGATTGGATAAGATAATGATCAAATGATGTTAAGAGTACATCTACTAGTTTTTTGTCCTTTTGCAAGACATCATTCTTACATTGGTAGGATCCATTGATTTAATTGACTATAAGTTAGGAATTGATAAAGAAAATAATGGTCTTAATTCCCATGGTTAGAATGGTTTTGAGATCTGTGAACTAGGAATTTGACTAAGAAGAGGAGATTAGTATTGTGTTAGTGATAAAATGAACAAAGCAAATTGACAAACAATAACTAAACTAACACCTTCATGCCTAGTTACTAGGGTGACATTAATAACAAAAACAAATGACAAACACAACTAAAAATTAAGGAAAACCAAGAATCCTTCACCTTCCTTGGATGCTCCAAATGATTTTATAATAGTGGCTTGGTTGGCTTGTGCTCAAGAAGTCTTCATCAAAGGAGGCTTGGCTATCTCCTCTTCTCCTTGGCACCTTTAGCTTTGGATTATATTGGATTGGAATTAATTTGGCATTGTAACACTAATTATAAATATATTTTGGAATCATTTATACATTATACCTTTGCATTATCAAGACTTGAAATTCATGTGGCAAGACCTCCTACTTATATATTTTTACAAATGTGTAGAATCAACCTGAACCATCCATCTCAAGATTGAGATGTATGGCTAAAGATTAATCCAATTTTGTAATTAAAATCCATAAATAGGCTCATCAATATTTGGTATAAAGGAGAAATTAAGAGGCATGGAGGGAATTGATGAGGTATGGGAGGCATGAATCTTGATATTTGTGGCATTTATGGCCTAGGGATGTCTTCTCAAAAAATGAGGTCACCTAATGATGCAAATATTTAATATTTATTTCATAAAATAAGTATTCAACAAGTTTCCATGGCATTTTTAATTAGGATCTAATTTTGTTTAATTATCTCTTAAGTATGATTGAGCACTTTGTACACAAATTACTCAAATTGATCAGAATGCTTTGTTATTGGCTTAAAATTTGATTAGATTAGAATTAGAAGTCGATGTCAGATGAATTATATCTATTATCCCATTTAAGATGTTACCACACCAAATAATAAAGGAACATGTCTCATGCAAGATATTTGATAGGAAATAACAATCTAGAGCACCTAGGTGGAAAATTAACATTTTGACTCAAAATGATCTGATCAAAGTTAGCTAGCCCATAAATTGTATTACCCCATTTAATGATACTCTATCCAAAATCAACACTTGAATATGTTATGTTTAAATATTTTAATGTGATTTAGTGTTTTTAGTCCAAATTGTGCACTTCGGTGGAAATTAGTCAAACTCTTGGTTGGAGGTTATTGGTGGCCATATTTAGGTGTCTATAGTTTTCCACTATTTGAGAAGGCATTACAAGATAAAATCATAGTAAAATCTTCTTAAATAATCAAAATGTCCTATATACCTACAACTATAATGATGATAAACTAACTATATGATGCCCCCTCGAGGGAATGGTTGGTACAAGTAGGTTGGCAAATGATCCCTCAAAAAGAAAGAAGTGAAATGAAGGGACCAAAGAAAGAAAATATGATGGGGTGAAAACACAATGATTTTGAAAAATTAGTCAAAATCACTAATAATGCAAGTGGGACAATGTATAATGGTTTACCCAAATGTGGTTATAAGCATTGTACCTTAATAGTGGAAATGTGGTATGATAACACAATGATTTGCCTAAAGGCAATTATAATCATTGATAAGATGAAGTTGACCTAGTTAGGATAGACAAATAAGATAAAAATGTGCCCCTGTATGGGTAAAAAACATAAAGTGGTGACAACATAATGATTTTCCCAAAGGCAATTATAATCATTGAGAAATGCAGGTGGGATGGTGTGCAATGATTTGCCCATAGGCAGTTATAATCATTAGACCTTGATTATGGAAAATTGAAAAACTTAGTTGAGGATGATCATAAATTAACATATAGGGTAATGATGAATTGGAATAACCTATTAGTAGGGAGATGCTCATCTAAACTAATAAAGGTTGAAATTTTTTCATGGTTAGTTACTCTGTTTGGGATATGATTGGGATTGAATCAAGATGTTGATGCTAAAGAGATGTTGATGCCACCATTTCTAAATATAATTCTTGAAGTGAAGGTTTTTTATATCATGCGTCGGTAAGAATCATGGTATAACATCATGAGGACTTGGCCAAAATATGCATAAGGACTGACTATTGAAATCCCATACTCAAATATAAAATAATGCACCAATGATAAAAACCATGATGACAATGTAAATATATGAATATGGATGGATTCAAGTATAGTTTTGGGTAAGGAATCACCTAATGAACACACATTAACTGAATCAAGGCAATAGTGTTGAATGAAAACAAACAGGCAAATAAATAAATAAAATAAACAAAAACAAATAAACAAACAATGTAATAGAAACCATACAAACATTTCCCATAGAAAATATGAAACAACTTAAAAAATGAAAAAAATGAGGGAATAAACGAAAAGGAAGGGGGTGGTCGAGTTTTCTCTATATGCACTAGGTAAGTGGATGTTGCCTACATAGTTCCATGGATGTAATATCCAATTAAAAAATTTCAGGCCAAATGTAGTTCTCCTAGAGAATGGGAAGAATGTGATAACTAATTAAAAAAATAGAATGGATGTGATATAATAATAGGAATGGTCTTGAAAAATGGCAAGTGAGTGTGATAAAAAGGCCAAAAAGGATGGAGAAACTAAGAAACAAGTGATTCTGCTTACAACTTAGTAAGGATTCCCAGAATCCTTAAGGCAAATAAGTGGTCAGTGTTGTTCATTTTTTCTAACAATTTTACAAATGTTTTTGGAATTTTTAAATTATTTCAACTTGATCAAGAGTGATAATACAATAAATGGTTCAATCTCACAAAATGATAAGAGCCTTCAAGCTTAGGTTACTCACAAAATCATGAGATCATTCAAACTTAGGTTGCTCACAAACTAGTGAGAGCATAGCTTAGGTTGTTTATAAAATGGAAAGAACATGGTGGAAAGGGTGACTAAGCTAACCTCAATAATTATTGAGTGATGCCTACATAGTCCCAGATTAGGACCTTAAGTCACTATAGTTATGCTTTTACAACAGAGAAACCTGACTAGTATCGATAACAATTCAAAAAAACAAACACAGTTGGTAAAAAGGCATAGTATGGCATAGGAAATGACAAGTTAGTATGTCAAGTATCAATAAAAAAAAATTTCCCCTATTTTACCATAGGTAGTTATAACTAGGACACAAAAAATGGATCAATTGTACTAATTTGCCCAAAGTTGGTTATAATTAGGCAAGACTAGTGATAAGAAAGGAATAACAAATGAAAGATGCAACTACTAAAACTTTTGTCATACTACTCCAAAATATGATCTCTATCTAAAGTACTTGAAACAATTGATAAAACTAATTAGATTCATTGATGCTAAAAATGTGCAACGAATGGTAAAAACCAAGGTCACACGGGTTGGGTGGATAGGATTTAGAACATGTTTGGTCGATAAAAGAGGATGGTAAAGTAGATAGAATGGGATAAAAGGAATGATAAGCATAATATTTGTACAAATAATAATAGTGATAAAATGGTACAACATGAAATGGTCCTTATAGATAATACACCTTAGCACTCAAGCATAGTACCACTTGAGGTGAATAATATTCATCAGCTCAGAAAGTTATTCTCTATCAGGTTTGGCAAGCATATATGCCCCTAATCCATAATATATAATAATGATGAAAGGCCCTATATAGTATAGTTTTAATTTACCTTTATGTTTCTTCTTATCCATGGTATTCTTTTGTTTTTTGTTAAGAACAAGATCACCAAGTTCAAATGTTCTACACTTGGCATGCTGATTGTAGTGGCCTTTGAGTTGATTCTGATATGCCTAAAGATTTTTAAGTGTAGTTATGAATTTTTAATCAAGTAGGTCTAAATATTTTAAGTGAGCTACTTGATAATCATGATCATCTAGGACATGTTTGAAAATATGTGTAATGAAGGCAATTTGACCTCAGTGGGAAAGATGGATTTAGTACCATAAATAAGTGAGTATGAAGTGGCTCTTATAAGAGTACGATGATGGTTATGGTATGCCAAAAAGGTAGGGAATATCTATAGGTGCCAATCATGATCAGCATCATTTACAATATTTTTGAGAATATTAACAATGGTTTTTTTCGATGCTTCGGCCTAGACATTACCTTGAGGGTAATATGTTATAGAAAAATGTTATGTGATGTTTTTTTTGGTATGTAGCTGGTATACATTTTTATTCTTAAATGATCCTCCATTATCAGATATAATGTTAGAGGGGAAACCATAGTATAAAATGATATGGTTGAAGATGAATTTAGAAATTTGCTTTCTAGTCATGTAAGTGGGGGGTATAGCTTCAACACACTTAGTGAAATACTCAGTAGTGGTAAGCATATGTTTATGACCATCATATGAAGTGGAGTTGATTTTTTCAATGATTTTGAGTCCCCATGTAGCAAATATACATGGTTTCAACATTGGTTTTAGAGTTTGTGTTGGGGTATGAATCAGATTAGCATGTCATTGACATTTATCACACTTATTTACATATGCAGTTGTATCTGCATCCATCATGGGTCAATAATAACTAGTACACAAGAGATTTTTAGAGAGTACTACCCCATTATAATGAGCTTCACATACTCATTTATTAACTTATCTTAATACTATCATAGACTTTGTTGAACTTAAACAACGAAGTAAATTTTCATCAAAACTATGGTGCTAAAGGGTGGATCCAAGTATAGTATAATGAGTGGAATGATGAATAAAGTCTTTAGTTTGTTTCTGATATAGGTTAGATGGTAGAATTTGGGCATGAATGTAGTTATAAAGGTTTGAATACTAGATATAATTATGACCAATAATATCACAACTCATTGTAATGGTTGAAGGTTCATGAGCTAGTGTGAATAAATTCTCAACAAGGAACTGATATTCTCTAGCTTTGTCTGTTTGTTGAATCAAAGAGCCAATAGTATCTATAACATCTACAGTTCTATTATTAGTACTTGGTATATGATCAAATTGGATATTTTTAATTTTCTAATTTAGGGTATCAACCATATCCTTATATGGAATTAGCTTATCATCTTTGGTTTGAAAATGGTATGTGACTTGATTGATGATTAACTAAGAATCACCATAAACTTGGAGACGAGATATGTTCTAGTGTACTACCTATCAAAGTCCTAGGACAAGTGCTTCATACTCAAACATGTTGTTTGTACAAGGAAAAATAATTTTGAATGATTTAGGGATTAGATCTCCTTGTGGTGTAATAAATAAGAGGCCTACACCCGATCCATATGTAGTAAATGAATCATCAAAATACAACTTCCAGTGCTTCTCCTTAAGAAGTGTGTCAATGATGGTCATTATGGATTCATCAAGAAAATAAAATATGAGTGGCTTTGTGTCTATAAGGGGTGCTTTAGCAAGTGGTTTTCAAGGACCTATCCTTTTATGGCCTTTTGATTTACATACTCTATGTCAAACTCACTAAGAAGAATGATCCATTTGGCTATTATACCTTGTAAAGATATTTTATATAGTAGATAATTGAGTGTAACTACTTTTGAAATGACCATGGTCTTATTATTCAACATGTAATGTCATAGTTTTTGAGCTATGAAGACCATGGTTAGATAAGCTTTTTCAATAGGTGCATAGTTGTGTTCATATGTGACCAAGGTACAACTTAAGTAGTATATTGCATGCTCTTTTACATTGTTATCATGTTGAGATAAAAGTGCCCACAAGGCATTATCAGTAGCTGATAGATACAACAAGAATGACTTTCCTAGTATAGAAGGTAACAAAATAGGTGGATTAAGTAGATAGTCCTTGAGTTATTGAAAAGCTATTTGGTAGTGGTCATCCTAGTGAAATGTAACTCCCTTCTTCAAAATATGTGTAAATGGTTGTATCCTAAAAAGCCATCCATGAGTGAAAGCATTTCATAACCCATTGTGGAGTTGATGATCATGGAAATATTAGGCAATGAAAAGTCATCCTTAGGATAAGATTTGTTTATGTCTCAAAAATCAGTATAGATTCAAATTCCTTCAAAGTTTTTGCTAACAAGTACAACATTAGATATCCATTCTGAGTAGTCAATGGATCAGATACATCCTACTTCTAAGATTTTTTCCAACTCTTTCTTTACCAAGATAGTAATGCAAGGATGCATCTTATGCATCTTTTATTTCACTGGTTTAACATCAGGATTGACCACAAGGTGGTGCAAAACCAAGGTGGGGTCCAAACCTGGCATGTTAGAATAATTCCATGCAAAGATATCTACAAATTCTCTCAATAGAGATGTAAATACTTCACATTCCTCCTTAGTGAGGGAAATGCCTGATTTTATCAATTTTGGGTTTGATGGAGTCCCAATATTTACCTATATTCTATCTTCAACTAGAAGGGTCGAACCATCTTCTAGGATAATAGGCAAATACTTGAACTATTGGACTATATTAGGGTCCTCTATTAGGACTTGCTATTATGATTTGGTTGTATCCTGAAAAGCCATCTATGAGTGAAATAATTTCATAACCCATTGTGGATTTGATGATCAAGTCAATATTAGGTAATGGAAAGTCATCCTTAGGACAAGCTTTGTTTATGTCTTAGAAATATATACATATTCAAATTCATTTAAGGTTTTTACTAACAAGTACAACATTAAATATCCATTCTGAGTAGTCAATGGATTAGATACATCCTACTCTTAAGATTTTTTCCATCTCTTTCTTTACCAAGATAGTAATGCAAAGATGCATCTTATACAACTTTTGTTTCATTGGTTTGACATTAGGATTGACCACAAGGTGGTGAAAAACTAAGGCAGGGTCCAAACTTGGCATGTCAAAATAAGTCCATGTAAAGATATCTATAAATTCTCTGAACATAGATGTAAAGACTTCATGTTCCTCCTCAGTGAGGGACATGACTAATTTTATCTATTTTGGGTTTAATGGAGTCCCAATGTTGACCTATATTGTATCTTTGACTAGAAGGGTCAACCTATCTTCTAAGATAGTAGGTAAATACTTGAACTATTAGACTATATTAGGGTCCTCTATTAGGACTTGCTCTTTAATGTCTCCTAGGCATGATGAATCAGAGTCCCCCAATGGGAGATCTAGCCATGTGATAAAAATAGTTATAAATTATTGAAGAATTTGATCAAATACTTGTTGTTGTTAAAAACTAAACTTGAATCCACAAGAAAGTTCATCATTGGTGGTCTCCTAGTCTAAATTTGAAGAAGAATGAACACCTTGGTCTAATGGCACTTGAAATAGGTTTTCACCACTAGACTAGCCTTTATCTTTACTTTTTCCCTAGTTAAAAAGTGCCTCAAAGAGGTTTTCACTTTGGGACCTCAATGTTTTATTTATTTGATTTTGGCTAAGGGTGTTTACCCACTCCCCAAAATAGGCTTTAAGATCCAATGTAATTGAGAATCTTGCTTTATGATCTCCCAATAGGACATTATATTTAAGGCCTAAAAAATCATAGAATGCTTCATCATTCTAAAACTCATCAATCAGAAAATTGGATTCTTGTTGGTCCCAATCTATCAATTGGAGATAGTATAATGGAAATGGGTTATGATGAATGACTAAGGTAAGGGTAAAAATGGAATTATTATCAAACATGTTAGTATTAGCTAGGTCATCAAAGGTGAGGATATGATTAGACTCTACTTCACTATCAACATCATCATCACTAGCCACTAATGATGGATCTTGAATAAGATATGTGGGGTCACCCCTAGGTGGTTTAAATACAATTCCATAAGGTCTTTTGTATTTAGTCATAGATATTGGATCAATGGTTCCTTGTTGATTCAGTCTGAGGCCTCTTCCTTCAAAATCTTGATGCTCCATGATCCTATTGGGAATAGGATACTTTGCACTTTTATAACAATCAGCTTGGTTGTCATTGTACAACCATGATTTTTCCCTTTAAAGAGGGTTTGGTTTTAGGCCAAATGCTAGTATAAACATGACATGTCCCTTATATATATATATATATATATATATATATATATATATATATATATATATATATATATATATATATATATATATATATATATATATATATATATGTATGTATATATATATATATATATATATTTGCCAATGCATGTGTGGCACATTCTTAGGTCATGTAAAGGTCTTTGGATTCTAATGAAAGATTGGTAATATGGAAGGTATCATGGGTCACATATTCCCCTAGGCCATTATCTAAAATGATGATATGATTGGAAGCTTCAGGAGGTGGCATGTGGGAAAGGGAATCCAAGGTATTAGGATCTATGCAATTATCTTTTGGAGGATCAATAAGTATGGCCTTTTCTTTATCCTACTTGGAACTTAGATTTATGTTGTATTGGTAATTATAGCTTTGAAACTCACCCTCAAGATGTTTACAGTGTTCATATGGGTGTAAATCTCCTATAATATTCACTTCTATATTTGAGTGGGAGAACTTGATACATTGGTGCAGTATTGACAAAACTACATGAATCTCATGTAACCAAGGCCTTCCTAGAAGCATATTATATGACAACTCAAGATCAATCACATGAAAAAGTGTATCATGGGTCAAAGGACCAATGATAACTAGTGAGCTAATGGTGCCTTATGATTCTCTTTCTTGATTATCATAGGCTTTGATATTTATCATTTATAGATGAAGATCTTCCATTGTGTATCTAAGAAGCTTGATGAGCTTTAGAGACAATATGCTAAGGCCTGATCCATTATCTATAAGGACATGTTTCACTTTATGCCACTTTATATAAACTTATATGTATAATGGATTATTATGGAGTGGGCCAAGGGATGACATATCACCTTGGTTGAATGTGACTTGTTGGGCTGGAGCTAGGTGTCTAACCAAAGCTTGAAATTTATCTAGGGATATGTCACTGTTAATAGTGGATTGGGTTAAAAAATCATTCAAAATGTTCTTATGGATTTTTGAAATTCATAAAAAATCTAAAATATAAATTTGTGTTGGTGTCTTTTGTAATTGTTCCACAATATCAAACTTCTTGTCTTGGTCAATGGTGAATGGTTTATTCTGAGGTTGAATGGTTGGTGGGATAACAGGCAAAGAGGTAGATGATTATGGGCTTGGGATAGTAATCTTTGACCTCTGATTTGTGATTTCACAATCAAGATTAAATGTTGTACCATAATTAATAATAAAAATTAGGAATTGTGTGGGACCAAATAGGATAAGTCTCGATTGTCGGTGCACTTGTATGTGGTCACGTGACAAGGGTAAGTTATCAGTATAAGTTCTAAAAGTGGAAGTCTTGATTTTTTGGTTCACTTGTGTGTGATCCTAGGTTAAATAAAGATTATCCATGTAATTTGGTTGAATGGTATTATTTATTAATTGTCTAGATTGATTAGTGCTTGATTTAGGATTAATGGAGATGATATTAACGCTGCCCCCTATAATATGACTTATAACCCTATTGTAGTCATGTGAAATTACATGGTAGGTTTGTTGGTTATTACCATTTTGACCTTGGTTTTATCTATTGTTTTGATGTTGTGGGTTTTGCTACTAATTCTACTAGTTTAGCCTTTGATTTTGATACTATTTATTTTGTTGTTGCATCAGTCGGTGTTATTATTATTATTGTTGATTATTATGTTATTGTTATGTGTCATGCTAAGGAAAGGGGTTTTGATAAATCCTAAGAGTTTGATTAGAGGTATAAGCACCATTATCCAATGTTATCTCCCCATTATCCAACATATTCTTAATCAAATGCTTTATTTTCACACATTTTTCATAGATTATACCCGTTGACCTGATGATATTCATATAATTTATTTTCATGGTACCAATCAAGATAAGAAATGCCTTGTGTATACTTCTTTGGTATAGGACAACTAATCAGATTAGTAGTGGAAAGTTTGTGAAATATATACTCTATAAGCTCTCCTAGGTCACTAAAGACATGACACGTAGGCATAGTTCTCCTTGGAGGAGGGGCTTGTAATGGTAAAGGTTGCTACATTTATTGTATGGGTATTGGTTGTTGTGCTTGCAGTGTTTGTTGGAGACATTGTTGGATAAGAGTAAGCTAAAAAGGTGGTGCAGATGATGTTTACACTATTTGGACATGATGTGACTCAGTTACTCCATTACCCATAACATCCCTATTATGGTTGAATTACTTTGGTCTATCTTGGTTACTAGCATGTGTTAGTTATGAGGCTTGTGATTGGATTGGATGTTAGTTTTGGCCACTTATCTAATTGGTACCTTGATTCTAATTAGTTTATGTATCAATTTATTAGTAAGGTCTCACTCAATCAACAAGCCTTTGTCTATGATCTCCTTGAAAGTATGTGCACATTGTAGTTCTAGTTGATAAGTTATCTCACTATGCAAATTTTTAGTAAACACAATGGATAATTATTTATCTATTAAACTATGGATGAATTGGATTTCAAGGGCTCTCCATTATTATAGATAACTTACAAAACTTTCACTAGCCTTTTATTTTGCTTGTGTTTAAGTCAACCAATGAAATCTCATGTTGGAGATTATAGGAAAAGTGTTGCACAAACTTATCAAAAAGATCATCAAAATATATTAATAAATTTTTGGGTAAATTTAAGAAACACTCCAAGGCTTATCCAGCCAAGATCCTTGGAAATAACAATAAAATTTATATATCACTATATGCCACTAATTGACATGCGATAAAGAATTCGGTTAAATGGACCTTAGGGTTACCTTTCCTTTGATATTTGTCAAATTTTGGTGGTTCATATCCTAGAGGAAATTGTATTTGTAAGTACTCCATGTTGAATGGATAATAACACATGTCATCCAACATAAAAATTTTAGTTTATTTCTCAACCTGAATGGTAGCAATTGTATCCTTCATTTATTGCAATATTGGGATAAGAAACTAGAAATAACGTTGGTTTGAGGGAAAACATTGGTTTGGGGGAGAACCTTAGTTTGGGTAGATGGTTGGGAGGTCACAAGTGTGACACTTTGACTAGGGTATGGTGGAGATATCTATTGGGGTATATTAGTTTGGTTGGAAAATGGACCAGGAATATGTATACATAGATTAGGATGTACTTGAAATTACACATTTGGTTATGAGATATTCTAGTTTGGGTTAGCTATGAAGGTTTGACTTGGAGGATTTTGTGGTTAGGATGGAGGGATATAAATATACTATACCTATTGTGGTTGAAAAGGGACATGCTACCAACTAATCTAACCTTGATGTTGAGTGGGAACTTGTGAACCAAGACCTTGTCTCTAAACTTGTGGCACATTTTGAACTGATTGTTGTCTAGTAGGTACTTGAGAAACATGGGAGCCTCCTTTTTACATGAATATTTTTTAGGAAGTAACCACCTATTTAATATTTTGCATCTGTTGCTAACCATTATTTACATGTTGTTGGCTAGTCATCATTTGGTTTTGGATTGGTACACTAGTTTGTGACTGAAGAGGTATGTTTGTCACTACCTGATGAGGTAGAAAATTAGTTTCCCCTTATTGTGATGGCAATACATTCAACCTATATTGCATTGGTATACTATATTTTGCCTACTTTTATAGAATATTACTCATCTTTTGTTGAGGAGGAGAAGGATTTATCACATTATATTGTTGAGGTGTGACATTGGGTGTTGTTTGACTACCTAATCCTATTGGTTACACAGTTGATGAAACAAATGGTTGAGGTTAGGATGTATAAAATCTTACTCTCTAATTTTGATAACCACTTGTAGTGTTAAATAAAGGCACATTTTTTAGAATTTTTGTGTTAGTACCACTTTGATTTGGATTTGACATTGCTTTCACATTGTCCATTATATTTTTCTCATTATTCTACATAGAAGCAGAAGACACTTCTTCAATAATGGGCATATGCAGTAAGTTGTCCAATGGAGTGTTTTGTATGAATAGGTCTGAACTCTAATTATCTTAACTAGTTAACTCTATCAAAACACATGTTGAAGGAACTAAATCAATAAGAGGTTTGTTCACCATGGTCATCTGATTGAAATTACATGCTAGATTCAGGTAGGTTTGATATGTCATCTATATTTGGTTAAAGTGGTCTTCCATGAGGTTGTTGCCTCTGATAAGAATATTAGGGTCTTGATACATTATTTGGACTATAGCCAAAGGACTTTTAGAAGAATCATGTTGTGGGGCATTCTTACTAGGTTTGGTAAATTATCATGGGGGAAGTTTGCTAAAAACTTGGCCCCTACCTCTATGTCTCTAACCAAAATATAATCTTTGTTCTATAATAAATGACATTCAAATAAAAATGGATCATACGTGGGATGTGTATTAGTATATCATGACTGTTGAAGAATGGTTTGTCAGTTGTGGGTATTGTAGCTAGGTATTATGTAGTTTGTTCTTGGTCTTATTTTGAATAAGGTGGCGTATTAACCAAATAGAAAGCTAATGGATATTGGATTTGTGCCCATAATTAAGTATTATAAGAGGGATACAGATCCATATCATAAGCAATATTATCTATGTAGGTGTCTTTCACCATTTATTCTTGTGCAACCATATTACTAATCCCCAGATTGTACATGAGTCCACTACGAGTATAGGAATAAATTTTGGGATCCATAGTAAATGTTTTTACAATAAAAGGTAAAAGATTTTTACAAACTCTAAAAATATAATGTCTAAAATCCAATGTTCAAACTTGGTCTAGATTCATCAAAAGGATCAAAAAGGTTTATGCAAATATTTGTGATAACACAAACTAACGTCAAGTGTCTAACATTACACATCTTACACAAAATGATTAAGTAAATGAACCAAAAATTGAAATGCCAAACTCTAAGGTCAAAGTGTTTCAAATTAGTCTAATATAATAAATTAAAAAAAATTATATCTTTTGGCCAAAATGTGACATCAAAAGATAGGCTCAAACAAGGCATGTGATAGGACTCTTGGCTAAATGACATCAAAAGCTAGACTTTAAAATAGATGAAATCTTTAATTTAAATTTTTTTAAACACTTCTAACAAACACTAGGCATTTGATTCTTGGACATGGACTTGATCAAATAGGTATAAGGTATGAAACAAAAGGAACTTTAGATATATTTTGTTTTCTCATAAATAATGGTATAAAACCTCCTTCTTTTGACAAATAAGATAGAAAAAAAGTGAACAACGTAACTGTACTAGACAAAGGTTCATAAAGGTATACATGGATTGGTTTGAAAATGTAGGAACAAATTTGAGCTCTATGCAAGGGGGCCTATAAAACAATATTTGAAATGTTTTGGGTAGCGTAATAGTGTTATACTACCCAAAATATGTGACAAAATGCTTGTTTTAAAAACTGTCTAAGGCAAAGATAATTTATCACAAATTTGATAGCATAACACTACCTTTCTTGACTCAAAATGTTATGGTACATAGAATAAAAGTGTAAGTGTTTAGCAAAAAATGACTTAAGTCTATCAAGTGGTGATAATGATCATGAGTCTTTAAACGACCTTCAACCCAAATTGGAAATTGAACCTAAGTCCCCTCAAGTTTAACCCTCTTAACACATCAACCCTGTGAACTTATAAAGGTGAAATTTCAAATTTAGATTATAAATGAAGGACTGAAAAAACTTTATCAAAGGTCTAGACTCTATTAGGTTGCATAACTATGCCATAGTGGATGATATGACTCCAAGTTTTGATGAATTTTAAACAAGGCAAATTGATGATTTCATGTGAGCAGCATAATGCCTCCTTGTTCAAAAAAAATTAGGGATCATGTGTTTGGTTTGAATCATTTGTCTACACCAATTTTTGACTCTAAATAAGAATTTAATTTAGGACAAAACCAATTAATTAATTGCAAACTGATAAGGTTGCTTGGTATTGTTGAAATCCATCAATATATGTCATTTGAGAGGAGTTTAAGTGTTCATCCAATAGTAAATGTGCATTATATAGTAGGGTATTTACACCCCCCTTATCTCAAATGATAGTAATATGGCATGGACCTTGAGGCACACCTTACACCAATAATACTTTTGTGGTAAGTCAGAATTTATCTAAGATATACAAGTTTCTGAACATTCTAGGGGAATCAATTGCATAATGACTTTCACATCAAATAATGAAAATAAAAGCATGGATTTTGGGTCTGTATCACTTGGATTATTGTAAAAAAGTCTAGTCTTTTTCTCAATCACTACATCTTTCTATTCACTTAGTGTAGTGCGATGTCCAAAGTACCACTGTGTCCTATGTGCAACTCCAATATGGAGCCCAATGAAGTCAGTGTCAAGAGGTGAAACCTTGGGTCAAAGATGCCCTAAAGAACTTTCAGGAGGTAATGACATCCCTCTCATAAGATAATTTTTAATGAAATGAAGAAATATTAAAATAGAAATACTTTAGGGTCATTGTCAAGGTCACCTAATACTTTTATGAGTTTGTAGAGAGTGCTCTAGTTAACATTATTTTTATGCCTTGGACTAGGAAATTTTCAATAGGAATGGTGATTTTGATTCCAAGGGTTCCTTAAATGGGATAAATGGAAGAACATACACATAACACCCCTCTGTTTTCTAAACAAAATTAGATCAAGCAACTATTGAAGACAAAAATGACAAGTGAATTCAATTTTAAGCCCAAATGAAAGATTTGGTGGTGTTCATTTGACCCCTTGGTCTTAAAATTGTAAACTTTGAAAACTAATTCTAAGAACTTATTTAAGCACCTAAATGTTATATTAAACATGAAAATAATGTTCCTAGTTCATTTTAAAGCATACAAAATATGATTTAAACATGCTTTAGCAATTTTCCAAGTTGGTCCTGCAAGAAAAATGTTAACAAGTGATTTAGCTTTGAAGTATTTTTTGAGATGAAATAATCAACTTAGGAAAATTATGATCCAAAACTCAAAAGCTTTGGTTGAAATATAATTCAAGAAACAAGAACAAGATAATTCAAATAATTTTATCTTTGGGAAGAGATGTTTTATTCATCAAATTTATAGACCCAAACATATGTTTATCTCTGAGAAGAGATGTCCAATTTCCATTTCATGTTGAATATTAATTTATAAATATTTTGAAGGTGGGGATAGTATGTTGAAGTTCACAAATATTGAGGGAGATGAATTGGTTTGATTTCCATGATTTACAACAATACAAAATTTGAGGAATTACTATTTTTAGAAACTTACTATTTTTAGACTGCATTACTAAAATTGAAATTTGGGGCACTTCCATTGAGTTTTTGGGGGTCAAAATTAATTGAGAAAATATAAATGAAATATCACTGTGTTCTCCTCTTTCTTATCTTTCCAATGGTTTAAATGGTGATTCAATTGGAGCTACAGTGCAAAAGTTATGTCTCCCAGAAGTTTCATCATCAATTGGGGTAGACCCATCACCTGAATTATCACCTAAATTGTTGCCCAGATCAAATGAAATATTGGGTTTTAATAGTGTTGCAATAAAACTAATTAATAAATCAATTATACTACTTGAAATATAATCTCATAACTTTAAGAGTAGCAGTATTGTAACTAACTACTAACTATTTAGTCATAGTGTCATGACTCTAAATGACAATCCTGTTACTTACAGGAAAATCTTGCAACTTTAAAAGTTATAGTATTGTAAAATAAAATTTGTTTGGTCACAATACCATGACTTTTTTTTATGATCCTAATAGTATTAGGACAATCTTACCACTTTATGAGTTGTGGTATTGTCACTTAACTACTAACAGCTAGATAATATCATGACTCAGTTAAGCAACCCCATGAGTTACAAAGCAATCTTGCAACTTATAAAGTAGTGGTATTATTAAACCCTACACAAAAACACAAAGT
This sequence comes from Torreya grandis, assembly GCA_037957365.1. NCBI lineage: Eukaryota > Viridiplantae > Streptophyta > Pinopsida > Cupressales > Taxaceae > Torreya > Torreya grandis. The sequence continues at coordinate 2,311,209 of JARHVA010002376.1, read as the reverse complement.
TAGTCCAAAAATAAAAATGGATAAGCACAATACCATGAGTCTGAATGACAATACTATGAGTTGTAGAATAATCCCATGACTATGTCCAGTCAAACCTGCCACTTATAGAAAAATGTGTTTTCTTTATGTTTTAATTTTTTTGAGTCTCCCACTCCAATATTATGCATAAAAAAAGTTATTGAGTTGATTTATGGAGAATTATGATCAATTTTGTGAAGCTATTGGGTCCCATTGGGTGTGCCATTAGTGAACTAGGAATTTGACTAAGAGGAGATTAATATTGTGTTAATGACAAAATGAACAAAACAAATTGACAAACAACACACTAAACTAACACCTTCATGCCTAGTTACTAGGGTGAGATTAATAACAAAAATAAATGATAAACACAATAAAAATTAATGAAAAACAAGAATCCTTCACCTTCCTTGAATGCTCCAACTATTTTTGTAGTAATGGCTTGCTTGGCTTGTGCTCATGAAGTCTTCATCAAAGGAGGCTTGGCTATCTCCTCTTCTCCTTGGTACCTTTGGCTTTGGCTTGGATTGGATTGGAATAAATTGTTAATGGTAACACTAATTGAAAATATATTTTTGAATATTTTATACATTATAACTTTGCATTATCAAGACATAAAATTCATGTGGCAAGGCCTCCTATTTATAGATTTTTGTAACTGGATAGAATCAACCTAAACCATACATATTAAGATTGAGATGTGTGGTTAAGGATTAATCTAATTATTTAATTAAAATTCATAAATAATCTCATCAATATTTGAGATAAATGAGTAATTAAGAGGCATGGAGGGCATTAATGAGGCATGGGAGGCATGAATCTTGATATTTGTGGCCTTTATGGCCGAGGGATGCCTTCCCAAGAAATAAGGTCACCTGATGATGCATATATTAAATATTTATTTCCAAAAATAAGTATTCAACAAGTTTCCAAAGAATTATTAATTAGGCTCTAATTTGGTTTAATTATCTCTTAAGTATGATTAAGCACTTTATGCACAAATTACTCAAATTGATTAGAATGCCTTGTTATTAGATCAAAATTTGACTGGATTGGAGTTAGAAGTTGATTTTAGATGTGTTGGATCCATTATCCCATTTAGGATGTTACCAACACCAAATAACAAAGACACATGTCTCATGTAAGAGATTTAATAGGAAAGAATAATCTAGAGCACCCAAGTGCAAAATTAACATTTTGACTCAGAATGATCTAACCAAAGTTAGTTGGCCCATAAATTAAATTTACCCATTTAATGATACTCTATCCAAAATCAGCACTTGAATATGTCAAGTTCAAATTTTTTAATGAGATTTAGTGTTTTTAGGCCAAATTATGCACTTTGGTAGAAATTGGCCAAAATATTGGTTGGAGGTTATTAGTGGCTAGATTTAGGTGTCTAAAAGATCTATTGCTAGGACTTCATACTTAGTGACATTATTGGTGCACTAAAAATCAAGTTTTAAGGAAAGGGGAAGAGGTTCACCATTAAAAATAATGATAATAAATCTGACACCCCCACTATACTAGCATTTGGAACCATCAAAGAACATGGTTATTTGGTAGGTGGGATCCTATTGTGAAAGAGTCATGATGGAATTGTCTAGAAATGCAAGATGAAGTGTTTGGCTATTTGGTAGAGGAGCTTCAGCCAATTGGTCAGCAATGACTTGCCCTTTAATCAAGTTTTACTAGAGGAATTCAAGGTCAAACTTAGCTAGCAATATGAGCCACTTAGCCATACACTAGTTTTGGTATGGTTTAGAGTTCATGTACTTGAGTGGGTCAATGTTAGTGATGATGAAATTTTTGTGATTGTGAAGGTAATGACAAAGTTTGGAAGCCACAAAGACTAAGGTGAGGCAAAGTTTCTCAGAATGGGTGTACCAAGTCTCATACTCTATAAGTGTTTGACTTATGTAATAGACAACTTACTATTTGTTTTGTTCATCATGGTGAGTGAGAATTGTCCCTAAAGAATGGTCAATGATGGAAACATAAAGGTATAAGGTTTGGTCCTCTTTAGGAGAGATAATAATGAGTGGAGAAAGGAGGTACTTTTTGAGTGAATCAAAGGCTAGGTAGCAGTCTTTAGTCCACTTGAAAGATGTGTGTTTATTGAGAAGATGGTGAAAGGGTTGACATCTATCTGATAACTGAGAGATGAAGTAATGAATGGATTAGATATTACCCTATATGATATGGAGTTTTTTAAGGTGGGTTGGACGTGGTATCTCTAAAATTGATCTGACTTTGGTAGGGACTACTTTTATTCCTCAAAGAGAGATAATAAATCCAAGAAGCTTTCCAAATAGGACCCAAGAATACATTTCTTAGAGTTGAGTCTAACATGGAAATGGATTAGGAATTTGAAGATGATGGTGAGAATGGTTAGATAATCCTTGTGGTATTTATATTTCACAAGGAGATCATCCACATATTCCTCTATAATTTTATGGATGAGATCATGGAAGATTTAGGTCATCATAAGTTGGTAGGTTACTTCAGTGTTCTTTACAGTAAATGGCATGACCTTGTAGCAAAAGGTTCCCCATGGGGTGATAAAGGAAGTTTTATGCTGATCCTTGGGGGTAATAAAAATTTTATTATATCTTGAGATACCATTCATGAGAGATAACATCTCATGAACAACTATAACATCAACAAGTTGGTTGATGCTAGGTAAAGGGAAGTCATCCTTTAGACAAATAAGGTTGAGGTCATGAAAGTTAATATAGAGGTGAAGTCCCCTTATGGGCTAGGTAATGATAATGATGTTAGAAACCCATTGAGGATAATCGATGGGTTGGATGAAGTCGACAAATAAGAGATGTTGAAACTCTTCTTTGACTAGAAGGGTGATGCGAGGGTGCATCCTATGAAGCTTCTATTAAAAAAGCTTAGAATCAGGATGGGTGATAATGTTGTGGAGAGATATAGAAGGGTTGATTTTATGTATATCTTGATAGAACCAAGCAAATGTTATGCTTCAATCATAGAGGAAAGAAGGGTAATCTTATTGTTCTATTGAATCTAAGGATTGACCAATCTTGACAATATAAGGGCTATTCTGAGTACCCAAGTTGACACCAATAGTGGAATCATTTAAAATGGTTTGGTTTTTATAATGAAGGGACTTGTGGATAAAATAATCCCCCATACTGAGGTAGGTGAGAATGAAATCATCATCTTGAAGTTAGATGATGTTGATGGTAGGAGAATTGTTTTCCACCATTTTAGGATAAATGAGAGGAAGGACTTTAGTTTGATCATCCTTTTGATAGGTCAGGGGGCCTAAGCTAATAGTATTGATTAAAAAAAGTTAGGAGGAATTATGTATAAATCCTTAGACTTTAAAAAAGATTATGTTTGTGAGGATGGGATGTTTTCATCAATGGTGATGGGTTTTAGTGAATCAATGGGTTCTTCTAGTGGGATGAACCCTAGGTTAAATAGGTCATGAGATTTTTGGGTTTTGATAGAAGGTAATTCATGAGGTCCATGTTCATAATGTTTGAGGCCAAATCCCTTCTAGGAACACTTGTGAAGGTATAATTTAAAAAATACTAATTTGTCAAGATAGGAAAAGTCAGAGGTAAATGGTTAGATGGTAGAGGTAGTGGTGGAATCAAGAAGTGGATGATCAAGTACCCTATAGATTAAGATGTTTTTATGGTTGGGAGGTTCAAAAGGAATGATTTTTCTAATGTTGGGGTCATAACTAGGATCATGATCAAGTTTCCCATACTCTTGAGGAGTAGGGAATGCATTTAAGGCTAAAATATGATACTCCCCTAGTGACAGACATTGGAACATGAGTTCTAAGGGGTCATCTATGAGCATATGAGAAGAAGGGATAGATGATCTAGTTGAATATTCATCGATGGTTTTTGGTGAAGTGGATGAGGGAGAAATAAAACTACCAATGGATCAATATGTCATGTTATATGATGAGAAAGGACTAGGGTCAACTTTTATGGTAATAACTTGACCCTCATGTTCAAATTTGACACATCAGTGTAAGGTAGATGGGACATAACTCATGACATATATTCAATGGAATCCATGTAAGACATTGTATTATAACTCACCTTATACAATGTAAAATAGCTCTATAATTATGTGAGGTCCCAAGCAGATGTGGAGGATGACTATCCCCAAGGTAGTGGCCATAGTGTCATTGAAGGATTAGAGGACCACTATAATTTTTGACATGATATTCTTAGGCAATTGGATTTGGTCATAAGCATGAGAGGAGATAATGTTAATATTATCTCCTCTATAAATCATCACCTTTTTGATGTGGGTTTTATTGATGTAAGTATTGATGAAGAGGGGAGGATCTGGATCTTTAGAATGAACAGAAGGTATTTCTAAATCCTAGAATGTTACAAAGGTAGAAAGTTAAAGGGCTTAAATAAAGGATGTAAGAGGTTGAGGATATTTTGGTTAAACCTCTATTAATTTTAGGGCCTCTATCAATGATTAGTGGTGATAGATTGAGTTTTTGATTAGTTCATAAAAGATCTCTTCACTAGTGTTTGGTGAATTTGTTTTAGAACCACTTATTGGATGGATTTAGAAGGGTTAGAAGGAGAAGCATAAAAAATGGATACTTTGGGTTTTGGTGAAGGTGAAGGTAAAGGTGAGGGTTATTGGGTTTGGTTATAAGGTTGAGGGGTGGAAGGGTATGTCCATGGTATAGAAACTTTGGCTTTTCCCTTATCTTTTTATTGGGCCTAAGATCGGGTAACCATATGGATGGTGTGGATTAATGGAGATGTTGAGATAGATGGTTGATTTTATTCCTCATCACTTTCAAATGAGAGTGTAATAGTAGGTAAATATTGGGTAAGTGGTTGGGTTGGTAATAGGCTCAAGGGAGGTTCATCTAATAATAGATCATCCTTATACCATAATTTATTGACAAGTGCTTAGAGAACATTGCAATTCTCTATGTCATTTTTAGGAGTCCTATGGTATAAACATATCAAATTGTCATTGAGCCATGATGGTTTAGAATGTGAAGGGTCAAAAGGTTTGATAGGTGGCAGGATTAAAGAGTAATTTTTCAATAACCTTTATAGAATGGTCAAATAAGATTCAAGCAAAGGTGTTGAGGGTGTTTGGTTCTTGGTTTTAGGAGTGGGAGCCTTCTTATAAGTAGGCTTCATAATAGAAGTTTTAGGTGGTGTAATGGTTTTGGTAAGTGGCTTTGGTTTGGATTTCTTGGTTATGGTTGGTTTGGAGGTGGAATATATAGAGGTGGAGGGTGATGTTTTGGTGATCAAATAAGATTCAAGCAAAGGTGTTGAGGGTGTTTGGTTCTTGGTTTTAGGAGTGGGAGCCTTCTTATAAGTAGGCTTCATAATAGAAGTTTTAGGTGGTGTAATGGTTTTGGTAAGTGGCTTTGGTTTGGATATCTTGGTTATGGTTGGTTTGGAGGTGGAATATATAGAGGTGGAGGGTGATGTTTTGGTGATAGGTGGGAAGGTAGAGGTAGATAGGTTAGTTAAGAATGATGGGGAGTTTGATGATTTGGTGGAGGTAAGTGTAGGTAGAGGAAAATGAGAAGGTTTAATAGATGAATAATAGGTAGTTGTAGGAGGGTTTACCTTCTTGGTATAAGGATGATCTCCTAGGATGGTACAAGGATGGGGCCCTAAGATAGAAGGCAAGTGTGAATGGGATGGTATGGCTCTGGTTCAAGGAGTGATTTTAGGTGGGTCCACCTTCTTAGTTGGTCTGGTTAGGGTTTTATTTGGTGGACTATATGGGGTTAATTCAAACTTCATATATGCGTGAACAAAGCTAGGTGTAGGAAGTATTCCTAGATTCTTGATAGTTTTGGTTAAAGAGGTATAATGTGATTTAACAATTTTATATAGAGGTGGTTTGGATGGTTCTCCTACAGTTTTAGAGGGAGAAGTGTTTAATGAAGGTATTGAGGTGATGATAGGTTTTATGGTGGTTGTAAGTGAGGTTGAAGGTTTAGGTTTGTTTTGATAGGGGAACCCAAGACAATGCTAAAAGGTGGCTCTATCTAGGTTTGGTTGAGAAGTGAACTCTAGACTTTGGACTAATCTAGAAAAAGGCTTGTAAATGGGTTTGATTCCTTAGTCATGGTTTCAAAGATTAATCCCATGGGTTGAGGTGAGCAAATATTTTATTCACCTTTACCCTTGATGTAAGATTCCAAGGTTTGGGAGGATGTTTCCTTCATGAAAGGTGTAGACAAGGTAATCTATTCTTTTGGGATGGTTCCCAAAGAAAGAATGGGTGGTTCTCGGATAGGGGAGGAAGGTGTGATGGCCCCAAGTGAAAGAATGGAGATGGTTGTTTAATTTTTTTGGGTATCTAAAGGAATGGTAGGTAATTCCACCACTTCAATAAGTGGAGAGTGGGAAGAGGTAGTTGAATCAATGGTTACCTCTTTTAGTATCTCTATCAAAGGAGATGTGGATAAATTCATGGTCTCATCAAGTAAAGAAAGAGGGGTAGTTTATTCCTCTATTTGGGTGTCCAAATAAAAAGGAGGTGAGTCCACCACTTCAATGAGTAAAATGGAGGAAGAGGTAGTTGAGGTGATGGTTTCCTTAATGATAGGTTCATTGCTAATGACATTAAACATATGGACCTCACGAGCATGAGATGATTATTATTTATTATCATCATAGTTGGTAGAAGGGGAATGATTGGTGAAAGGTTTATGAAAGATGTCAAGGGACTGATTTGGGGGTGAATTGGGATTATAAAATTCAAGTTATCCCTTATATATCATGTTTTGTACAATAGTTTTAAAGGTGTTGAACCTACTAACAACATGTCCAATGGAACAGTAGAAAGCACATAGATCATTCTCATTGTACCAATTAGGTATAGGGAAAGAAGAATCAAATTATTGGGGAGGTTTTATGAGAGGAATTTGTATGATGTTAACTTTGATAAATTTGTCCAAAATTGAAGCATAAGACTCCCCTATTAGAGTGTATTTTTTTGGGGTAGCTCAGTTTTGGTTTCAATTTTATTGGTTGGAAGAGTTAGAGGAGTGGGTTTGGTTGGGTTGGTTGACAGTTGGTTATGGATTGGTTTTAAGGAAAATCAAGTTTCTATATGCCTTTAGTTTGGTGTTGGGATGGTTATATTGATTGGTTATTTTATATGGGGAAGGATAATTGGGTTTAAATCTAGAATTTTTGTTCCTCAATTTCAATTTTCCCTCATCAATGGCTTTGCTTTATAATTTATGTGCCATGGTGAAAGCCTCATCAAAAGTCTTAAAAGTTTGAACCTGAAGAGTACATGAAATATATATGGCACAACCCCAAGAGAAGATTTCAATCAACTTGGGTTAGGGTAAGGAGAAAGGGAACTAGTTGACAAGACCTCTCCATCTAGGTATGAAATTGGCAATTGATTCATCATCAAATTGCCTAATGGAGTAGAGGTTGGTAATAAAGACCTTTTTAGATATATTGACTGATAAATGATCTAAAATTATTTTGGAAAGTTGGGAAAATGAAAAGATGCAGTGCTTAGTGAGATCACTATACCAATCTAAGGCTGGTCCTGATAAAGATATGGGAAAAGTATGAAGGAGAAGAGCATCATCATATGCAATCAAATAGCAAAAATGCTCTTAAGTGTTGTTGGGTGTCCTCTTTGCTTTGAAACTTGGAAAACTTGGGTAGTTCCCATTGAGGAGGATAAAATTAGATATGAATGGATGGGTGAATAGATTCATTGTAGATTTGATCATAACATAAAAGTTTATGAGCCCCAAAGATAGATGACTCCAAGTTGGCCATTTTGTCCATTAACATTTTGACCAAATCTATTTGAGGTTGGGAAGCTCCATAATTGTGTGGTAGTTTTGGTTGAGGTTGGGTGGTAGTAATATGTGGATAAGTGGTATAAGGTTGGGAAGATACCATAGGTATGTGGTCATTAAAGGTTGAGATGGTACCACATAAGGGTTGATGGGTACAAAATATTGGGTAGAAGGCACTATGTATCCTTGTGGATTAAGAAAATATTGGTAGGATGTCATGGGTATTTGTTAAGGGATTGATGTTGGTTGATTTGGAGGTATGAATGGGTTAGTATATGGTTGGGGTTGAGTGGAAACTCTTGTGTTAATACATGGAAGGGTAAGAGGTATGGAAAGCACCAAATTTTGAAGTGGGGTACAAATTGGTGGGTTGGTAGCGATAAGGTGAATAGTGGAAATAGGGGTAGAAGCTACCCCCATAGTAGATGAGGTATGGGTAATAATAGGTGAGGTTTTCCCTATGTTGGAGGTGTTGGTAGGTGTAGTGGGTGTTTGGATATTGGTTGGGATGTTAGATTGAGTTTAGGTGGTGGTAGAAGATGGGTTATGAGTGGAAGAAGATGTTTGGGTGATCATAGGTTGGGTAGAGGTAGCACCAACCATAATATGGGGAGGTATACCATAAGCTGGATCCATAGGAGGAACTAAATTAATAGGGATGTAGTGAACTAAGGTGTTGAGGTAATGTTAGAGGGATGCATGGTTGTTATCAATAAAGGTAGTGAAATCTACATCACATTTAATAACTATTCAAAACATGGTAGGAAGGGGAGAAATATGAGGATAAATCTCAACATAATAAGTATACTCCATGGAATAAGTGAAAGAGGAAGATGGTGGTTCTTGGTTTTTTTGATTCATTAACTATTGTCTAGTAAAGGCCATGTGAGGAATAGAAAAAAAATGATGAAAATATCACAAGTCAAACATAAAGTAAGCAAAAGGAAAAGAATCTCAAGGTAATCAAAACATACAGTAAAGTCTATTTAAAACTTAAGATTATTTTTAGATCACTTTTGGCTTATGCCTTAGAAAGTGTGAAGAGGAAATTAGGTTTGTAGATCAAGTAATAAAGAGGAAATCTAAGGATGGTTTCAAGTATTAAAGGCTCTAAAAAAGAATCTATATTGAAATTCAATACGTGGCTTGATATTGTGTCCTACCCCCTCACTTCACACACCATAGAGATAAGGGTGTTGAGTGCTTAGCTAAGATATACTAAATTTTAGAGTTTATACTCAACTATAGAGCTGAGTTGGTTCTCCCCTTGGTAATAACCTATAAGTAGTATTGTTTAGAAAGGGTAAGGTTACTGTTAGGTGATGAAATCCTAGTTGAGCCTTGTCTCAATTTTTTTGATGTGTTGATTGATTATGTGGTTTGGTAAACTGTGTGATAATAAGAGTAGAACTATAATTAATTACTTTACTTTTAAGTTAACAAGATGAACTAAAATAAGCAAGAAATCAATGTATGTAAGGTTTATTTTAATCCTAAAAGAAATTTTATATTTCACCAAATGAGCATAGAATAAAGGAACAAAAGGGCACCTAGATGATTCTAGGGTCCCACTGAGTGTGGCAAAATTTTTCTCTTAATTCTTGCTCATTTTTTAATTAGGAATAAGATTTTAAAAAAAACTAGTAATAAGGGTGTGGTAGAAGAACCTGGTTGTTATTTGCATGTGATCTAGATGAGTGTGGAGAGTTCCTCTTTATCTTGGAAGGAATACATTTTAGATAAGAAAACACTAACAAAAGGGGTTGTTAGCAAGATAGTTAGGTGGACTTCCTAATGTGAGCTAGATCTAAGAAGCGTGATATTGCTAGGAGGATATAAATCCAATATTTGATAATAATTAAATTGAAAGAGATAAAAGTAAGATACTTTCATAAAATAATATAAAGTAATTGAAATAAATTAAAAGAAGAAAATGAATGCTTGTTAGAGAAAATAAATAAATATAGTAATAATGGGTCAATTCTAGTGATAAAATAGATCACGTCAGGTTCATAAAATCACGTAGTGGTCTATGAATAGGTAGGGACATATAAAGCTAGATTTGGTTGGGGTAAGGGGATAGAAATAACTTGCTATTATTTCATACCATAGTGACAGTTAGTGGTTGGGCTAACCATCGATGGTTAAGCTGACCATCGATGACTAGGTAACTATCAGTGGTTATAAGTGACCATCGGTGGTTATTCTAATAATCATAATTTTTCTATGGATTTATAAAAGTATTTATAAAAAGAGTTATAGAATGGATCAGTAATTAGGTAAGGGTTTTTTAAGGTTCTAGTCATAAATGGGAGGTTAGAAGATTGGTGTAAAAATGTTTGATGGGGAAGAAAGGTCATAAACTAAAATAAAAAAACTAAAGTATATATATATATATATATATATATATATATATATATTGATTTCTAATTAGTTGATGGTTGATGGCTGGAGAAATTTTAGTAGAGTAATGGTACTTTGCCTCAAGAATAATTTTAGTAGAGGTTCAAATCTTTGTTGATGTTACTAAATTACTATAAGAAGACTAGCTAGGAAGCTTGAATACCTATGTGAAAGAATGCTTGTGATGATGGATCCATTTCACATCCTACTCCCCTCCTTTTATAAGAAAAGAGAGATGGAGGATAGAAGGTTCCCTAGTAGGTTGTCTTGTTGATTTTGATGCTTGGGATTTTGTTAGCAATGGGCAAGGTGGATATATTTAATTATGTTGTGTTAGATTTCATAGCTAATGTTTGTGTAAGAATGAGGAAGACCTGACCATCAATGTTTAGCCTAAATATAGGTGGTCCAATTGACCATCGATGGTTGAATGTCTGAAGGAAAAAATGGGTCAAGGTGGGATTAAAAAGGGCTAGGTAATGGTTCAGTTAGTAAGTTAGCTATTTTAGTTAATGACTTAGGGCCCAATGGATTGGTTAGTGGGTCAAGAAGGGTTAGATGGTCCCTAAGGTATCCTAAGGCATTTTAACATATAGAATCATTATGTGTATTTTTTTAGTTTCTATATCTATATACGTAGTTACTAGATTGGGGGGCATGTTTATGGCACATTAGTTTCCATATACTCAACTTCAAACAGGTTAATTAGATAAAATGGAAAAATCCATGTCATTCTCTATGCTATATGCACTTGTTATCACGTTTTAGGTTGTCACCATATTCATGCCTTAATCCATCTATAGTTTTTGGCATTCCTAAGTGGCCTAGAGTTGCCTAATATACTTGAGTAGTTGTAGAGATGAATACATAGTTAGACTTACTCAATTAGATACTTTCATAATTATGCGTAGTTTATTTACATATGCATCTATTTCACACAAGGTGAAATTATGGAGTTGAGACTTACTTGAGTTCTTGACCCACCTATATGAGAGGGTTCAAAATACTTAAAGTTTTATCCATCCTATTCTCGAAGATTAGGATTGACCAAGTAGGGGTGGGAAATGATAGAAACAAAAATGGATTGAGTTCTTGAGCCACCCATATGAGGATTGTGAAAGCCATAAACTCAATTCAAGTTATTTGATGATATGATCACTATGCACATTCACACATATAGGTTGTCACTAGGTTCATGCATTGGTTTGCATACCTAATGAGGTGTGTTTATTCCTTTCCTCTCATTTTTACTCAGTTACATTTATTTAGCATAATCTTTTGCTTTTGATTATCTCTTAAATAAGGATTAATTTTTTCATGGTTCATTGCAATTCATGGCTTTAGATCATGTTTCATATACACAGGCCTAGATTCACATACTTTAACTTAGCTACATGTGTTTAAATTCTAAGGTAAGTCTGGGTATGCTTCTTTTTCATTTATAATATTCATTTTATTTGATGTATTACTAACATAAAGGGGGGGGGGTGTAAATGTAATCACCTAAAAGTGGTAATTGGATTTTAAGAGTGTTTCTTGAGTTACCCTAGCCCTAGGCTAGCCATAAACCTATATTTGAGCATTAGAATTACTTTTCCAATCATTAAGTAGACCAAATTCACCAATATCTAGTCAAACATAGTCCCAAAACTATCATCTTAGACCCAAATCTAAATTTCTTAATAGTCTACCAAGAGGACATTAGCACCACATTTGGGACACTATAGCCATATGAAACTAGTATCCCCAACCAGGTGATATTGTCCTTAGTCATGAATCTTTCCAATAGATAGTATTTCAAATGTGTGCCCCCCATAAGGTCATTCTAAGCTCATTTTATTATCTACACAAGTAATATAACCCTATAAATATAATTATAATCCACCTTTATTCACTATATGGAAAATAGATTTAAAAGTTATTCAAACCAAAGATAAAGTTGTGCAAAATTAAGGTATTTGATCCTTATTCTTCCCTAATTTTTTCATTCTACCATATATAAAATCCCTAAGCCTATTTTTCACGTATTTAAAATCCCAATCACATTCAAGGCATCCAAGGCCACTCTCATTTTAGAATTAACTTGCACATACACCAAGCACTAGGTGGTAGAACTACATCAGGTTTGATATGTAGAAAAATCTCTACCCAATGGGGAATTAATGAGGTCCAATCCATCCTACTAACACACACAAAATTATTTCTTATTCCATATTTGTAACGATATTAAGGTTTGTACATAAAATTAGGTTTTCTAGGTAGAATACAAAGATATAGGTTTCAGTCATGCAAGAATATGACATATAAACACAAGCTCATGTTCTCCCAAAAAATAGGAATAATCCTATAAAAGGGACATTATCACCACATTAAAGACACTTCACATAAATCATGATATTATCCATACTAGGAACTTTTGTCTAATGAGCACATTAAAACCAGAATCATATTGATGACACAGACTACTACCTTGATCTCAACTTTCAAAACCCAATTCATTTGTGATAGTTTTCATCTAAGTCTTTATTTATACATAAATTCAAATAGGTCAAAATCACAACAAATTATTACTTAATTATTACATATTTATTTAACTAATTTAGTCATCTCATCCCCTTTAATATAAACATAAGAATTACTTTTGTCAAACCCTAAAATATTAAATCACCTAGTTTGAGGATTTAGGGTTCTCTTTCATTTTGATATTAATGTTGATAGTTTCCTCAGTGAGGGACGCATTTACCTATTAAAATATGTCAAGAGATAGGGGTAAGTTTAGATATTCACCCTCAATATTGAAGACACCATGCTCATGTTTAGAGGAGAGATAATCCCCCACATGGTAGTAGGATTAGTCAAACTCAACTCTGAGGGATGAATTAGGATAATATGTGAAAGAGAAGCCCATATTATGATGTAATATGGGGAGGTTATTTTAGGATTTTAAGAATATGAGGATGGCCTCATCATTATTAGCTAAATCTAAGATAATGGGGATCTCATCTTAACTAACATCCATGATCATTTGGTCATTAGGATCTTTAATTATGAAATTATCCATCCTAATTGGGACTATAAAATCCAATTTTAGGATCATTGGATGGGGGGTAAATGTGAAGACAAGGCAACCATAGAATCAATAAGTTGGTTGCTTTTTCAAGGGACTACTTAGATGGAGATGAAATCAAAGTCCTTGGATACCTTGTGAATAACATTTTTGTACAACAAAAGGTGTTCTGATTTGGCTTTATAGACTTCAGATACTTGGTTTTCCACTAGTTATGAATCTCTCTAGATTTTTAATTTTTGGAAACATAAGCACTTCATAATAAGCATACCAAGCAGTAGGGCATTATACTTAGCTCCATTATTTATGAACTTAGAGTTAAATTTCAATTGGAAAGGAAAAATATACCCCTTAAGGGAAATGAGAATGACTCCTACCTCAGCACTTAGATGGCACTTGGTCCGATCATAGTGAAAGGCCCATTGATCATGTGTGAAAGGTGGGTAGTCATTAGGTAGATCATCTTGTTTTTTCAATATTTTAACCACGTGGACATAGGTTCTAACAATAAGATGGTCACCTCTAGTGTGATCTATAATTTTTACTTCCTTTTTATATTATAATTATATGACCCATATCATTTAGTTCTTGCCTTGAACTCTGAACTAAGGAGCAACATCAGTGTTTGGTACCCTAAAAGTGGAGGATTTGACATCAAGTCTTCCTATCATCATGGACTAGTTTTGTTGAACAAGGTAACCTTGTGGTTCTTTTAATTTCTTACCTTATGGGGGATGAGTTTTGTGGTTAGGGGAAAGTATTTTTGTAAATTTATAGGTTCTATTTTTTGGGAGTAATAAGATAATTTGGAAGGGTCTAAGTGTTTTTGTGCATGCCTCCTAAGAACATATCCATATGAATTTATCTTTGATCCTCTAGGAGTATTTGTATGAACTTGTTATATTATTGGTAGAACCGAGTATCATAGACTATGACTCTATAGAAGAGGTAGTATAAATTAGGGTTGTAATCCCTAAGTCACATATGTTTCCCTTGTTGTTTCAATCCTTGTTCATTATTATATTGATAGTAATCTTGATTCTAAAATTATAGGTACTGTTCACTTTGATGGTATTTGGTTTTGGTTTTGGTTTTTATATTACATGTTTTGAGGTAGTGGTTGGTTGAAATCAACCACATGAATGGTAAGAGAGAGCTTTGGTTATTGATCTTAACATTGTTGGCATTGTTGGTGGATATTGACCATTATTTATGGGGTTTTATTTCCTAGCTTCATCGATGATGCCATTGATGGTAGTGTTCTTATTATTTTTTAGTATCTTAAGACCTTGGTTATTTACATTATTTGGGTTTGGGTTTGCATTTTGATACCCCCATTTTTTTGGATTGGAGTGATGATGCATCTACTAGCCTCATAAGTCTATCAACCATTGTCTATGGCTACCTAGTTAATTCACAATGCACTTTTTAGGGCCTCTTCATATGACTAGTATGGGAACTTCTAGATGTCCTCCCATTTTTATTTAAAGAGGGAGTAGAAGAAAATTTCACAAAAATATCATTGGTCCATGTTAGGTGCATTGGTGGAGGAATAAAGGACCTATCACCATCTTATGATGAAATGGGAAGTTGACTCATATTATTTTTGATATGCAATAAATCTCATATGATAGTCTTTAAGAGATTATTCAGATTGAATGCCTTAAAAATTCATCCATAAGTTGGTGAAAAGAGTGTATAGATCCCTTAGGGAGATAGTAGTATTAGTCAAGTGATATCCCCTTGAGATATTTTAGAAACATATTTACTACAAACCTATCCCAAGGTAGGACCTCTCTAATGGAAGTAGCATAAGATTTTAAATGCACATTGGGGTCCTCTTCATTTTTAAATTTAATACTATCTAACATGGGACATGGGAGAGGGACTTATCATGTGTTCACATCGAGGGGTTCCTTGACGTATTCGACATAGGTTCCCATGCTATTAAAGTCCATCATAATCATGGTGAGGATAGAATGATGAGGTGAGATAATGTATGGGTTGGCTTGATAGCCAATGAGATGTGTGGAAGAATCTTGATAAGGTGGTATGGAGTAAGCTAAGAGATTATTATATGGATGAGTAGATTTTGAGTATATTTGGAAGTATGGAGGGAAATTGTGAGATGTGAGAGGTGTCATGACTTATAATGGTAAAGTGTATGTGTCTTATTTTGGTGGTACATGGGTGGTTTTTGTGTATCTTGATGTTGTATAAGGTGGGACATACCCTATCTATGGAGGGTGGTTATATGTGATATTTATATGGCTTAAAGGTGTGGATAATAGTGGATTATTTGTTACCAAATTATTTTTTAGTGGTAGAGAGTACATGCATACACCCCTATTAGGGTCTATTTAGACACTTTGTGGGGTTAATGAATTTTATATATGTTAGGGTTGGGGACCCTATGAGTGATAATATCTTTGAGGGGATAGTGAGAGACGTTGTTTTATTGAGTTACTTACTCTTGAAATGCTGGAATTATGTAGTTTTATTATTATGGTGTGAGGTAAGTGATTTTTTTAATGGGATGAGAAGAGGGATGAGTGGGTGCAAGAGTACCTTAGCCCATCCCTTGGCTCAAATCTTGTAGATTATTTTTATGTAATGGATAAAACCCACTAGGGTGTTAATGCAATGAAATGGATTAGTACTAGTTTTGGATCCATGGGTTTCTAATATAGGAGAAGAAAATGAATGGAATGAGGCTGTATGAAGGGTTTGGTTTAGGGTGAGAACCCTAAGAGTGGTGTTGGTAGTGGTCATTGGCAAGATAGAGGCATCTTGATTCCTATTAGGAGGATATATAGTATCTTTCATGTGGTTAACTTCATCTTATAAATGATATATCATTCCTAAGTAGTGATCATACTTGGCAATGTCTTTTACATATGGGATCTATAAGATGATAGATGGCCTCATGGCCATGCAAATATTGGTTGTGCCCCCATACATAAGGGTCATGAAGCTAGAGTCAGGATGGTTACTTATGGTTTTGGATATGTCATGTATCTCTTAGATGAAAACTTTGATCCTTGTATAAGTTTTAAGGAGGGAGTAGTCATATGACTGGTATTCCATGTTAGTGTCAAAGGTTGGGTTTTTCTAACTCATCAATGAAGGTTCACTAAAGCTAAGTTGGCATATCCTATATCCTTCTAGGATAAGGGATCCATTGATATCTAGTTTAGACATATTCTAGAGGTATATGGATACCTACAGTATAAATATAAGAAAGGAAAGATGAATAAAAGGAAATGAGATGAAGGAATAAAGGAATATGTAAAGGATAAAGTCCTTCACATTAGGTTCCCCAATTTGTATGCATGAATTAACACATGTTATTATGTGAAATCAACTCCCCAATGTCTCATTGAGGCAATTGATGTAATGAATGGGATAGGGTTTTGGATGATTATTAGGTAGAATGGGATTTGGGATAGGTGGTGGCAATGGGTTATAATAGTGAAACCAAAAGACCTCAGCAACATCTTAGAACTCATTAAGGGCATCAAACTATGTGGAGATAGAAATTCAAGGCCCTTCAGTATCTAATATAATAATGAAAATTTATTGGTTAATATTGGACTTAGGGAAATGAGGGATATTGGGTTTAATGACTCACATAATAATGTCTACTCTATCAAGTTGAATCTGCTCAGCCAATATCATCCACTAAGTGTGAATGTTATAAGATAAGGCTAGACTTGAGTAGAATAAGATGGGATAGATGGGTGACTAAGCCCAAATGATGTTTTAATGATGTCTCTTATTTTGTGGGAGAATAATGATAGTTATATTTTGGATGATTCTTATTCTTCTAAGGTGGATAAATACTCTATGATGAGGTAGGGAATTAAAGTGAATCTAAAGACCTCACATCTCAACTTTATGTTAATATCATATTGTGTAATGATGGTGAAACCAACTACTCTAAATCTAAGGAATAGACCATGCAAAATAAGACCTAGTGTCTCAAGAAGGGTCATCCAAGAGATGAACTAGGGAAAAGTGTATGAGCTTATTCAGTCAATAGCTTATAAAGTGTGCATGTTGGAACATTTAAACAAGACTTGGTATGTGTTTGCTTGTGCAGATGGGCAATACTTATGTAGGATGATTTATAGAATGGATTTTCAAGGATTATGTAGTGTGTGTTTTTATTTCATGGATTATAAAGGATTTTGGTATGGATTTCATGAAATAGCAAGGCTTTTGACACTTTTATTTTACTTTGTTGTTTTTGGGCATTTCTAGATTTTAACAAATGAATACTGGTTTACTGAAAAT
Source organism: Torreya grandis (assembly GCA_037957365.1). NCBI lineage: Eukaryota > Viridiplantae > Streptophyta > Pinopsida > Cupressales > Taxaceae > Torreya > Torreya grandis. Next base: position 2,293,594 of record JARHVA010002376.1, on the reverse strand, counting down.
AAAGTGTTGAATGTAAAGGATAAAAAATTTTAAAAAAATTTAAAAAAATAAAATAAAATTTATCCTCTTTATTGTTTGAGATGCATGCATTGGAAGAGAGAAGAAGCCTATGCTATTATGCAAGATACTAGTTTTTCCTACATTTATCTATATGAAACTAAATGAAATTTTTTTGTTTGTTTTGATTATTTTATATGAAGTGAGATAAATGTAAAAATTAAATATATATGTTAAATTATCATTATAATATATAATATCCAAAACAATAGTAATGAAATACTTCCTATGAAATTTATTGTGAACAAACTAGGCTAGCTTTTCAACCTTTCTAATTTTCTACAAAAAACTTTTTCTAATGAACTAATAAGATGAAAGAAAAATATATAATATATAATTTTATGGTTTAAAATAGAGTATTGGGAATGATTTTAAAGGTTTAAAATAATTAATATAATCAATAAAATACCTTTATCCATGCACTTATGGTTTTCCATGTTTTTATGTTTACCTAGGTGATTGTTAAAATGCAAGAAGTTTGCTTAGATATTTAATACAATAAAAGTTATATTGAATAGAAATGGATTGAATAATTGATAATATAATTTTTATTTGAATTATCAACAAGATTTATTTCTAACTTTAAAGGAAACTAATTTATTAAATTCAATCATGAATCAAAACTAACTATGTTTTTGGTAGCAAAGACAAATGAAAAGAAATGGATCTATTTCACTATCAAATTTATTTCTTCTCTCTTTTGTGGAAAACTAATATAATCACAATAAAAATTTATAATAAATGTAATCTAAAAAAACATAAATATTCTAAATTAAAATAACCTCAACCTAATTTTGGAATAAGTCATCTAAAGTGCATGTAATGTGCTGATGGAGAAATCCTCAACATGCTAGCTCCATATACTTTTATGTAAATTCAAGAAACTCTCTAGCTAGAGGATGCACAAACTCTATAAAAAGATGTAAAATTGGAGAAGACACAATTTGTATACACCTAAAAATGGTCACAAATATATTTCAATCATAATTTAGATCGATTCCTACCAACTATTGCAAATTAAGCCTAGGAATCACTGAATGTCCCAAATTTACTTACACATCATTCATCAAATATAAAAATCATGTTGAGACATACATACTTAGGGTAGCCTATTTTATGAAATAATAAACTCTCATATATTCATCCCTAATCATCTTGAAACATCATAATATTCAATTTAGACTATGAACTTATTAACTAGGGCACATGAACAAATATCAAATCGTGAAAGAGTTAAATAGCTAATCAGTAATAATTAACAAGATGAACCAAATTAAATGCCTAGTTGAATTATGCATGTGTAATTAATTAATATCATAAAAATAAAATTAAAAAATTCAAATATCCTAGCCTTTCATCATGACCTTTGTGAGTTGTCAAGCTCTTTGAAAATATCCTAAAATATCTCATTTTGGAGACCCATGCCTATTCATTGAAAATCATTATCACTTGACAAATATTAACTCTAATAAGGTTATATTTGACTCACCTAGGTTAGGTTTTAACCCATTCCATGTTTAAAATCCACCTTGATTCACCTTGGGTTGGGATTTGTTCCTAAGCTTATAAATATAATGCCTTGCCTATTGAATTTTAAGTTATTTTAGTGCAAAGTTATCATGCACAAATGAATTCAAAGCTTTGATAAGAGTAGTGTTATAATTTAAAATTTTACTTATAAGTAGTGTTATAATGATAAAATATTGAGCCAATCCACAACACAAGTCATGGTGCTATGGAGATAAGGACCTACACAACCTCCATTGCCAAAGACCCTTTGAAGCACAAGTTGAGCAAGCCACTCAACAAATGCATTTGAAGCTCCCAAGGAAGGTAAAGGATTAATTATATTTTTTATTTTAGTTTTTCTTTAATTTGTATTTTATTAAATAATCTCACCCTTAAGATCTAGGCTTGGAGTGTACGTGTTAATATTTTTATTGAGTTTTTTGTTACTTGAACTAACATGTTACTAACCTCCTTTCTTGAATTCATATGATCACAAATGGCATTCCCGATGGAATATTCACCCCATAAAGTTGCTTCTAAATCCTTTAAGACCATTTTAGTAATGATTTTCATGTAAAAATTTAAGCTTGTTGACCAAAACAAGTGGAAATTAAAGGCCAAGAAATGTTTTTCTGGAAGTTTTGAGGTTGTCTTATGTAATCATGGTTTCACTTTTTGGAGTCATGATATTACAACAAGATTACAACTCAAACAGTCATGGTTTTGCCTCTATTTTAGCATTTTTACATCTAACTATAAAAAATTTAGCTGATTGTTTATTTCCTGTAGGGAAATTTATGATATTATAATATCATGACTCTAATAATCATGATATCACAATACCATGATTTTACAAGTCATGACATTGCCTAACCAAACTACGGTATTGTGACTTGGCCGTTAGTGGTCACTACAAAAAAAATTTAGTTAAGTTGAAATATTATAACTCTAAGAGTAATGATATTGCCTTGTTATTATAAATTTTGCGCTTACATTAGTAATATTTCCTTTTATGCTCTATTTTCCTACAAGTTACATTTTTTCACTTATAGTTGTGTTTTTTTAGATTTATGGTTTTACTTTGTGTTTTGTGGTATTGCACTATGTGTATATCCAAGACTAATAGGCCATCTTTTGGAGCTTTGCTTGGGGTCATCTAGACTCTATTTTTGATGATTTTTTTTTTAAACCACATGTTTTCTCTTAAGTTTTTAGATATGATATCAATTTACCTTCAAGTTGCATATATGTTTCAAAAAATATATAAAAACCCATAACACTTTTTTCAAGACCCAAAGGCCACAAGGAGACATTTAAATAGTTCTAACTTACAATTTTCACATTTCAAATTAGTGTTTTAAGAATCTTTTTGTTTAAATAATTTTTGTTTTATTTCAAGATTTCAACAACAAATGAAAAGGGGCCAAATTTCATAAACATTTTTCTTTGGTGAATTAAAATAAACACTCACACTTAGATTTCATACTCATAAGAGTATTTTATTTTAGGTTTGTTATTCTAAAGTTGTTTATTTTCATAAAATGATTGATGCATGTATGCTCTCCCCCCATCCCCTTTAGGGAACTCAGGTAACCAAAAGTGATCTTTATTTGCATTTATACCTTGTCCAAAGGTGTGAAAATAATGTCACTAAGACTCTCCTCAAATACGTATGATTTGGGTGATCTAAATACAACCCTAAAGTATTTTCACTTGTCATTTATTTTCATGCATCTTGGCTTGTGAGGAGTCCATAACCTCCTCATGGGTTCTCTTGGGAACCATTGACCTAGGAATTAATCTCTTAGAATCATTTATAATACATTCCATGGTGGGGTATATAAATTAAGTTTGACTTACTAAGACGTTTGCTTTAGTGGTTAAGCAAACTCTATTATTAATATACTACCTCAATTCATAGGGGTAACTCAGACATCACACTACACTGAATAAGTGATGGATGTAGTGGTTGTGAAAAGAACAAGACCTTTTCACAACAAGCCATTTGATGTAGATCTAAATGATGTGATCATATCTTGTGTTATCCATACATAGGACCATCTAGAAACACAATAAAATTTAGTTTTATAAAAACTCAACTTACCATAGACATACTATTGATACAAGGTGAGTAACTTGAAGTTCTATGTCACTGTATAATCTCTTGAGAGAATGGGAGGGGGGGTGTAAAAACCCTACTTATTCATGTGATTTTATTTTTAGTTTAACATTTAAAATCCTCTCAAGAGAACGTATATAGATGAAATTCAACAATATTATGCAACCTTGTCAATTTTAGGATCTAGGATGTTTACACTTAGGTGTTTGTATCATTTTATCCTTTATTTCATGGTTTTTTGAGTCTAACTATCTATTTTATTTGTTATGCCACATCAAATTGATTCTTGTCTTATACATCACTCTTTTGATTGAGGAAACATTATGTTGTCCATTTGACACCATACTTTTGCCTTAATCTTTTTGATGAATCTTTTTGTGCGTGTCACTTGATTGGAAAAAGGTAATATTAGGCTAACCAATCCATTTTAATTTTTGTAGCTTAGAGTCTTGAAACATACCATTGACTACATCTTTAGAGTGTGATAACATCATTATTCTACTCAAATAATTTCATAAACTTGTTTGCCTTGTGTCCAAGTTTTACATTACAAAACCAATCCATGTGTATTTTTTGAATCTTTACTTATTACAGTGATGACATTCAACTTCATCTAGATTATTTTTTGATCAAAGAAGCCTAGTTTTCCTAAGTTAAGTTTTTAACTAACCTTAACAAGTTCAAATATAATTGTTTTATTATTTATGTTTATGCCTAGTGCAATTTGGGCTTAGGCACCCATATTTCTCTTTTGGGGGTGTAACTTAGGTTAATTCTTTACCCAAATTTGAAAATTATTATTTTTACCTAAATTTAGAAAAAATAGCCTATCATCTTTGTGAATTATGTTTCATGCCTTATGCCAATTGAACAAGTTAATGTCTAAATTCAAATTCCTAGTCTATGCTAAAGTGTTTTAGATTTGGTAGATTAAATCATATCCTTTTGTTTAAAGTATATATTTTGTACTTATTTTGCCAAAAATCCTAGCACATACCTATTTTGATCCTATATTTTGATGTCGCATTTGTCCAAAAGACATAACAACTTTTTTTCTTTGATTATAAATATTTGGAACACTTTGAACCTAGAGTTTTATCATTCTAATTTTAGTTCATTCACTTGACCTTTTTGTGTGAGACATTTGATGTTAGATTTATTATATCTAGTTTTAACATAGACCTTTTTGGAGATACAACTTCAAACTTTAACCAAATTAAACCAAGTTCAAACCATTTATCTTTTGGAAATTGATTTTAAGATTTTATATAGCTCTACACCCTTTGTTGTGAAACCTTTACCATTGATTCGAATATGTCTCACTATACTCATAGTGGAGTCATGTAAAATCTAGGATATGGGAACATGGTCGCATAAGAAGACTTTATTTAAGACCCCTATGGTTATGATGTTGTTTGTGATATGGATCATTATCCACCTTAAAATACTAAAATTAAGGAATAAAGCCAAGATCTTTAAGCTCACTATTTGTTCAACATGCCTTCATACTCAAAGTAGGACCAAGAATAAATAATGCAGTACCTAGCTAATGTACCATGAGTTGTATACCAATTTAAATAGTAACCATACTATATTACAATCCCATTAGCTTATGATCTTTAATTATTTGATCATTACTTACTTACAACAAGGAATAATTTTTAATTAGAGTTACAGAGATAAGGGCTGATTTTATAGAAAACTTCCCCCACAAAAACCTACCAAGTCTAGTAGGAGTGCCTTACAACATACTTTATAATCAAAACATTAAAAAGGCCTCTTCTATCAATCCTTAAGATCTAGTTTCGATGCCATATTAGGACCCATGTATGTTTTTCACAAGAAAAGGTCTCATAGAGGACCACTTTATATATATGTAGATAGTATACCAAACCTATTTAAATTTAGTGCACAATTTTAATAACATGACCATGTCAAATGATCCACTTATCGAGCTAGCTCCTTCAAAAGGGGTCTTAATTGAATTGTCAGGATAAGAAAATCAAGGTATAGACCCATTTTTTCAAAGCGCTTTAGTTGGAGACATGTTCAATGCCCCAACTATCGAAGAAGTGTCTTCTACCTCTACGTATAATAGTGAGCCAAATATAATGGATAATACATAAGTATCATCTAATCCAGATCAAAGTGGTGTATCACAAGTTCCCCTTAATGAAAAGGGTTTGACTAGCTGGTAAAAAATCCCTAATTAATGTTATTAGGCACATTACTTCACTCCCAGCCATATTCTTCCATCTTAACCAATATTTACCCAAAACTAGGGCTATATACTCAATCCTAAAAATAATATCACATCATAATACATATAATTCTAACAATTTCATCATAATTTTGGTGAATTCCCTAACCAAACTAACCTTCCACAACAACCCATACCTATATTAAACCCCAATCAAAGTAATCCACTTTTGACTACCCATCCTCCATCTCTAGCTAATGTTCCTTCTGATTTCCTTACATAAGAGTTACAATAAATGAAGGATGTAATTGCCATTATCCAATAAAAAAATAAAACCAAGAAGTTTAAGTTAGAGGACATGTGTTCCTACTCATTTAATATGAATAATTTGAAAATACCATTTACTCCAGGATATGAACCACCAAAGTTTGACAAATATAAGGGTAAAGGTGACCCAATGGCCCATTTAATTGAATTATTTGTTACTTATCAACTAGTGGCCTATAATGACATATACCTATTACTAATATTTCTAAGGAGTTTAGTAGGATAATCATTGGAATGGTTCCTAAAATTTCCTAAAATCTTAGTCTCTAATTTTGATGATGTTTCCAAAAAGTTTATGCAACACTTCTACAATATCGAGCATGAGATTTTTTTGGTAGATTTGATGCAATCCAAACAAAAGGATGGTGAAAGTTTTAAAATTTATCTTTAGCAATGGATAGCACTCACAAGCCAATTTGCCCTTAGTTTAATAGATAAGCAATTAGCTATTATGTTTACCAAGAATTTACATAGTGAGATATTTTACAATTTGGAATTATAGTATGAACATACCTTTAAGAAAATTATTGATAAAGGTTTATTGATAGAAAGGGCCCTTATTAATAAAGGGATAATCAAGATAACCTCATCAAATTACAACTAGAATAAAACCCAAAGTAATGGCCAAAATTAGAACCAAGTCCAAGTGCAAGCATCACAACTAGCCTAGGCCAATAATTATGAGATTTCCAAGCCATTAAATTATGATAAGAATGTTTTTTGAAATGGACTAATTGAGTTACAACATTTGAAAATGGTGTAAACATCATCTGCTCAGCCTACGTCTCATATGCAAATTACTCTTAACCAACAACCTCTTTAGAAAATGTAACAAGCACAATAACCTAGACCAACACAATAAATGTAACAAACTTTACCTTTGCAAACCCCTCCACCAAGGAAAATTGTGCTTACTCACTGAGTTTTTAGTGACCCTGGAGAACCAATTAAAGCTATGTTTCAAAAACTAGCCACTGCTAATTTATTTAGTTGGCCTATTCTAAAGCACTATCTTGAGGGCATTCCTTATCTAGATTGGTATAGACAAAATGGATTCTGTGAATACCATTGGGTTAATGGACATATTTTACACCATTGTGTTCAAATAAAACATCTTATTTCGAACATGTTGGAAAATGGAGAGATAACATTTTATAATGGAGCTTCCACATCTAATCATAACCGTAGTATCTATCAAAACCCCTTTATGCAACATAACAACCAATAACAACAACAAAATAAAAAAGAATATTAATAACACTATCAATAGCCAAGACAAAACTAACAAAACTAGTAGTAACATTAATGGTAAATGAATTGATAGAGCCAAGGAGAGAATGATTCCAACAACCAAATAGACATACCATGTAGTTGCACATGACTAAAACAAGTTTGTAGACCATGTTGTAAGAGGTCACATTTCTAGGATTGCCATCAATCTAAAACCAAGTGCCAATAAAAAAAGACCATTTTTAATCAATTCTAACCAACCAACCTATGCCATTGATCCTTCCTTGACTTGGGACTAAATACATGAGCACTAATGAGTAGGGATAACTACATTTGGACCTCATACCTATAACTCATCATTAACCTATAACCATACATAAATGCACTGACAATTGAGACTTATCCAATCTAGTCCCCCTTAACCATAATTTAATAGAAATAATGGTCCTTTATATAATCTTTATTGTTTAATCAAAACTTGGTAATCAAAGATTACCATGCCAGACCCACAGTAATTTTCCACTTCACCCATCCAACCCTCCTTTCTAGTTAGGAATAAGTCATTTACCATTGTGAAGTAAAATATGTTTGATATTATGGAACAACTTCAGAAGACACCCACACAAATTTCCATTTTGGATTCATTGTGTATGTTTACAATCCACAATAATATCTTTAAAAAGTTCCTTGGCCAATCCCAAGTTTCAAATGATATAAGCCTAGACAAATTCCAAGCTTTGGTTATACATATAGCCCTCGGCCAATAATTAACCTTTGACCAAAGTGATACATCATTCCTTCACCCTCTTCATAATAATCCATTATACATTGAAGTTATCATAGCATGGCACAAAGTGAAGTGTGTCCTCATAGACAATGGATAAGTTTTAAATATTGTGTCTCTAAATCTCATCAAACTTATTAGATACATGATAGGTTATCTCCAACTATAAATGATCACTATCAAAGCCTATGATAATGAAGAATGAGAATCATAGGGCACCATTATATCAATAGTTATCATTGGGCCTTTGTTCCATGATACCTTATACCATTTGTTGGACCTCAATTTGTCATATAATTTACTCTTAGGTAGGCCTTAGATACATGAGATTCATGTATTCCCTTCTACATTTCACCAGTGTATCAAGTTCTCCCATTCACTTATGGAGTTCACTATCCATGAAGATTTATAGCCATATGAGCATTATAAACATTTAGAGGTTGAGTATGAAATCTATAATTACTATTTTGGTTTGAATCTAGTTTCTAAGAAGGACAAAGGGAAATAAATACTTGTTGATTTGCTAGAGGCCAATTACATTGACCTAGATACCCTTGATTCACTTTTCCACATGGTACCTCTTGAAATGTCTAGTAATTATATAATCTTAGGTAATGTCCTGGGAGAATATTTTACCCATGATACATTCCACATTACCAAGCTTCCACATAACCCCAAGTCCTATGGAAGACCCAAATCCAAGCCACCTTGCATAGAATGGTAATGAAAGGGAAAAGGCAAAATGCATAGTCTTAGGCCTATTATTTTCACACCAACCACTGGCCAAGAGTAGAACCCAATCATAGATGATGAATCATATTTATATAATGACAAATTGGTTGACTATTATCATAATGCTAAGTATATTATTCCTAATCAAATCATGGATAAACACACTTCTAAAGGAGGAGGTCATGACCCAAATCAGTAAGGAACACTTGAACTAATTTTTCACACTCAATAAAAAAATAACCTATGGTATTAGATTTAAACTACTTGGAAGTGACCCAACATACCTGATTCATGTTTCAATTCCATTGACTAGTGATGATGATGCTAAAAATGAAGCAAAGTATGATCTTATCCCTTACAAAGACCTAGCTGATACCAATTTGTTTAACACCAATGCAATTTGTACCCTTATACTAGTTATTCACAATAATTTTCTTCCTCTATATCATCCTTATCTTATAGATATAGACCAATAAGAATCCATAATGACTATAGAAAAGTTTGAGAATGAGGAGGCCTTTTCAGATTTTTTTGACTAAGGGATAATGTTCCATTGGGAGACCACAAACAAGGGTTCTCAATCAAACTAGATACTATAGCTTATTTTGGAGAATTTTTGAACACCCTTAGCCACAAACAAATGAATAAAAAATTGAGGCCCCAAAGGCAAAACCTATTTGAGGTGCTTTTGGACCAGGGTAAAGGTAAAGAGAAAGGCCAATCTAGTGGTGAAAACCTATTTTAAGTACCATTAGATGGGGGTGTTCAACCTTATTCAAACATAGCTCAAGATACCACTAGCGATGAACTTGTCTATGGTTTTAAGTTCAATTTTGAAGAATAGTAGGCTTTTGATTGAATAGTTCATGAGTTTCTAATAGTGTTTATCACATAACCATCCCTACCATTGGGATATTTTGATTCCTCATACCTTGGATAACTCAAAGAGCTAGTCCAAATAGAGGAATCTTCCATTAAATGTGAATTCAAATCTTTGCCAACCATTCTATATGATGATTCAACTCTTCTTGTGGAGGACATAATAGAAGCTAACATCGAGACTCTAGATGACTTGAAATGGATCAAACTAGGCACATCCCTCACTAAGGAATAATTTTACATCTTTACAACCCTTTTAAGGGAATTTATTGACATATTTACTTGGGCCTACTCAAACATGCTAGGTTTATACCTTGACTTAATTGTACACCACTTGTAGAACATCCTAATGCTAAACTTGCAAAATAGAAATTACACAAGATGCATCTTCACATTGGTGTATTAGTAAAAAAAGAGTTGTAAAGATTCTTAGAAGTGAGATGTAATTTTGATCAAATACTTATATTGGATATCTAATGTTGTGTCAGTCGGTAAGAAACTAAAATAAATCAAAATATACATTGATTTTAGAGATATAAATAATGCTTTCCCCAAAGATGACTTTCCTCTACCAAACATTGACATGATTGCCAATTCCACATCCAAGTATGAAATGCTTTCATAAATGGATGAATTCTTAGGATATAACTAGATCCAAATTATGCTAGAAGACCAACATAAAATAGCATTCACCACCTCATGGGGAATGTTCTATTATCAAGTTATGTCATTTGGTCTCAAAAAATCTAGGGCCACATTCCAAAGAGCCATGATCATCATATTTCATGATATGATGCATTACATTATTAAAGACAATGTCGAAGACATACTAAGAAAATCCAAGACTAGGGCCAATCATCTAACACTATGAAGGATATTTGAGACTATGTGAATATAAGGTCAGACTCAATCCTAAGAAATGTGCTTTTGGAGTTACTTCAAGAAAATTTCTAGGCTTCATTTTATCTCATAGAGGCATTGAATTTGATCCAACCAAAGTACAAGCCATAACAAAGATGATGCCACCTTCCAATTTGAATTAGCTCTATAATCTATAGGGTAAGATATAATCTATCAGATACTTCATATCTTAGTTGGCTAATAAATGCCACCCATTCACACATTTTTTGAAGAAAGGTATCAAATTTCATTGGGATGATGAATGCCAGAAAGATTTTTAATAATTGAAGGACTATCTTGCCAATCTACCTATTTTGTTGGCACTAATGCCAAGAAAACTATTCTTATTATATCTATCTACCATAGACAAATCCCAAAGGGCACTTCTAGCTCAACATGATGATAATGGAAAGGATCATGTTGTGTATTATCTAAGTTGTACACTAGATGTGTATGAGAACAATTATATTCCCATTGAGAAATATTATTTAGCTATGGTCTTTGCAACTCAAAAACTACAATATTACATGTTAAAAAATAAGACCATGGTTATTTCAAAAGTAGATCCACTCAAGTATCTACTATCTAAAATAGCCTTACAAAATTGCATGGCCAAATGGATCATGCTTCTTAATTATTTTGAGATAGAATATGTCAATCATAAGGCCATCAATGGACAAGTTCTTGTAGATAAACTTACTGAAGCACCCCTTTTAGATATAAAATTGCTAACATTCCAATTCTCAAATAAGTCCATTATGACCATCATTAAAACACCTCTTGAAGAGAAACACTAGAAGTTGTATTTTTAAGGATCATTCACAACACATGGATTGGGTCAAGCCTTTTATTTATTACACCATAGAGGGATCTTATCCCTAAATCTTTTTAGATCAACTTTCTTTATACTAACAACATGGCTAAATATGAAGCACTCATTGCAGGGATCCATTAAGTAGTATAATGTAACATACAACATCTCAATGTTTATGGTGATTCTTAGTTAATCACCAATCATGTTACACACCATTTTTAGACTAAGGATGACAAGATGGTACCATACAAGGCCATGGTTAACACTCTTAAATAATAAATTTTTAATGTCTAGTTTGAACATATACCAAGGGTTAGTAATAGAATAATAGATGCTATGGCCACCATTGTATCTTTGATTCATCATATAGACACAACAAAATAATACTAATTCCTTGTTAAAATTATATTAATGCCAACTCATGCACCTTTAACCATCATAATGATCTATGATATTATTAGTTCTAGTTCTATTTGGTATTCATACCTTTATGCCTATCTTCATGACCATATTATGACATCAAACCTATCCCATAAACAACCCAAGGCATTTATTCACCATGTCTCACATTATGCCTTACTTGGACCAACCCTTTAACATCATAGCTTTGATATAATTTTGATTCATTATTTAACTTCAGTAAAATCTACATTAATGTTATGGGAAGTTAATGAAAGATTATGTGAATCCCACACAAATGGGGTCATCCTATCCAAAAATCTCCTATGTATCAGGTATTATTGGCCAATGATAGATGTAGATGCAACTGTGTATGTTAAAAAGTGTGAAAAATGTCAAAGGCATGCCAATTTAATTCATGTCCTATCCAAGACTTTGAAACAAATTCTTAGACCATGGTCATTTACTAAATGGGTCCTTGATCTCATTGAAAAGATAAACCCCACCTCATCTAATGACCATAAACACACCTCTACCACTACTAAATATTTCATTAAGTGGTTAAAGCTATACCCCTCACTTACATGACTAGAAAACAAATTTAAAAATTCATCTTCAACCATATCATATACTAATATGGTATCCCCTTCAACATTATATCTGATAATGGTGGATCATTCAAAAAAAAGGATGTCAAATCATTATGTGTCAAGTACAAAATTACTCAACATTTTTCTACTACCTATTACCCATAAGGTAACAAACAAGTATAAGTATCTAACAAAACCATTGTAAACATCCTTAAAAATATTGTCAATGATGTCAGGCAAAATTCACACCTCCAAATATTTTGTTCCCTCTGGGCATACTACACTAATTACCAGACTCCAATAGAATCCACTCCGTATTCACTTTTTTATGGTACTGAGGCCATTCTTCCCATTGAGGTTTAGTTACCTTATTTTTAAATACCTTTAAATCATGTCTTGGATGATGAATACTATCTAGTAGCTCACCTAAAAGATCTGGAGTTACATTATGATAAATTCATGGCTATATTTAATAACTTTCAAGCATACCAAAATTGACTCCATGGCCATTATAACTAGTGGGTCATACATAGAGAATTTAAACTTGGTGACATTGTACTTAAATTAAACCAATAGAATACCATGGATGAGATGAAACAAAAGGGTAATTTCAAACCCAAATATATATGACCTTATTGAGGTGTTTTCAATGAACTTCCTAAGGTGGTCAAGAGTGTTCATGAGTTAATTTCTATGCACGGTTCTCAATGAGAAAGTGTGCCTTAGTGATCATGCATGGACCTTACAGTGTTTACATAGTAAATTTGATGGATTTTTATGATGAATTGACAATATTTGAGAGGTCATATGAGGGTTTAATATTATTTTGTGTACTTTTGAAAATGAAAGGAATTCATTAGAATATTCTTGTGAAGGTCTAGGTTCTCCTAGTCATCTTGGTAGAACTACCTAAGTAAATTTATGATGTTAATATTCACATGTGTAAAGGTTTTAGAATAACTTAGTCACATGGGTTTGTTCATATTTGTTCCTAGATCATGTGTTTCAAATTTTAGGTCTTGACATGATGTCTAGCAAAAGTTATGGTAGTGTAAAGCTGGTCTCTTAGGTAGATTTCACTAGTTTCCATAGTCAAATTTGCATTAAAAAGTGACCTTTGGATTTCAAATATTTGAATTTACAAAGGAAAACCAATTTTTATTGTTTTTATAATAAATTTTGATGATGGATGAATTTTATGGTGGTATAAAAATAAAAGTGGTAGATAAATTTAAGGGCAATCTAGGAAAAATGATTTGGAGGTTTATGATAGCTATCTAAATAGCAACCTAAATAGGGGTCAGGTTCATTCAAGTTTGACCCATACCTTGACTAACATGGGAATGGTCTAATATTTTATATTACATATATATAAACTAGATTTTTAGGATATTTTATGAGGTTAGCTCCTTAAATTTTATAATTTGGACATTTGCTTTTAAAACCGTAAAAAATTGGTTGGGTTGAAAAGAGTAAAGGAGTCTGCATAAAATACAGCCTATTTTAATTGTGGTGATGCACCAAGAATTTAATAGATCTAGTCTTGAACTTAGAATCTTTAACATACTAATGAACTATGACATAAGCTAATGCAATGCTTATTATAGTTTCTATGCAATAGTATTTCATATAGAGGTCAGTTTGATACATTTAGACTAGGGAACAATGAAAATAAGGTCTAGTTAAAAACACTTAAATTAGGCTTTCAACTATATCTTTGAGAGATCAATGTTGAGATGCACTATATGACCTACAAATAAAGTTTCTAACAATCAAATTGAATTTTTACATGTAAGAGGAAGATAACATTCACATTTGCATATTAAAAAAACATAAAACATTATATATAGACTAGAAAATGACTGCAATATACTCTATTCACGACTTCAAGAGGTGTCAAATACAATTTTGGTAGAGTCTAGTCATACCAGCCTGAGAGATCCAAAACAATAGCTCAAAATCTATATTTATATTAGAAGTGAAGCAAGAGAGATGGAATTTAGGAACTCAAAAATGGAAAAAAGTGAGTTCAAATCCATTTTAATAGTTGTTATAATTTCCTCTATGACTCAAGCTCACTCAAATCTTTCCTCACTGATCCAGGTCACTCTAGTCCATTGCATATATACAATATCTACTATATGATTCTCTATGGTAGTTGTAATGGTAGGATCAAGTCATTTTAATTTTGTCCTGATGCAAAAATACTTGTGATTGGTTTGTTGATACATGCCCAAGTGGGAAGAAGGGTTATTTGCATATAGTTGGATTTGGTGATGGTCATTGAAGTCTACGTGTCTACCTTGGTAGGTCCTCAATGGCATTGCCTACTCCCAAAATATCTACTATTGGCCCAATCTAGATCATGATCAAGCTCATTTTTATTCATGTCCATTTACCTTTATTTAAAATAGACCCTTTGACCTCTATCTAAGATATTTGGGCTCTCTTTTGTTCTGATTGGTCATCAATAACTGGCTCAGATCCTTGACTCTTTGACCCTTGCTCATACATTCAGATATGCTCAAGGTAAAAGAAAATTATCTATAGATATTATTATTGGACTCATGTACTTATTCCACTTATCCATTGTGCCTTTTCTCTTGAGATTCACTGACCCCTTTGACCTCTATTCACTGTTAGATCTAAACACTCGATCAAATACCAACCACTGATCTAATAGGACCTATTGTTTGCAAGACAATAGCTAGTTAATGATCTTAAAATTTATGTCCTTGATCCCATCAAATGATTTTTGTGTGACTATCATTTATGGTCATGTGATTTTTAAATTTAATCTTAATAGGATTTATCTTGCTCTGTCTTTAAATTTAACATCCTGTCAACCATCATTTGTCATCTCATTAAAAAAAATGATGTCCCATAGACCATCAAATTTAATCATATATGTATTTTTTCCTAAGCTCTATTTTTACATTCATTTGAATGCCTTATGATTTTCAAATCCAAATGGCTATTTTTGGGGGCCCAAACTTGACATTTGTGCAACCGTATTGAGATATTTGAATTTCAAATATCATTTTTTGTGCTCAAATTCGACACTTGCAAGGCCAACCTAGACTTTTTGAAATCTAGTGAATATTTCATGAGATTTAAATTGAAATTTACACACCTATTTGGATCACAAATTATATGGGTTATTTCTCTTATCAAGCTTTATGTCTTGGCCACTTTCTCTAAAGGAATTTGTTTGCCTTATATTTGCCTTGAACAATTCTTGTGGATAAAATGTTTGAAAGAATTCATGTCTTTGGGATCTCTATCTTGGTTAAAATGTCTAAAATAAATCATCTTTAATTCTTATACCTCAAAATAAAATCTTTGAAATAAATCTACCTTCGAGAAAACTATCTTGGACAATTTTCTTAAAGGAATTGTGTCCTTAGAATGGCCCTTTTGAAATAGACCTTTGCACTTTGTAAATTCCATTTTAAACTTATGCATTGGAACATTTCCAAATGAAAAAATCCATTTATAAACCTTGAACTAGACCATTTTCTCGAGAAATGACCCTTTGGGAAAATTGTAGTGGACTTTTTTGTGAAGAAAAGTACCCTTCAAGAAAATTGTCTTGACCACTTTGATTGAAAATGATATCCTTCAGGATTTTTACAAATGTCCACTTTGTACAAGAAATGTCCTTCATAAAAAGTGCTTTAGACACTTTTTTTTAAAAAAATACCTTTCAAGAAAAATGTAGAGGACACTCTAGGTGAAGAAAAGTACCCTTCAGAAAAATTGTTTGGGACACTTCCCTGAGAAAAGACCCTTTGGGAAAAGTGTTTGGGACACTTGATTTAAAATGTTACCTTTATGATTTTATAAATGGACCAAATTCTCTAAAATATACCCTTTGAAACTTTTGAAAAGGACCTTCTTCAAATAAATGACCCTTTAGAGAAATTGTTTTAGACAAAATATCCAAAATAATTCTTGACACTTAGCCAAAAACCCTAAAACAAAAGTCACAAAAGAGATCCAATACTTAGAAAAATAAGGTGGGAAAAAACTCTTTAAATAATTAATCCTTATACTTTTTTATGGGCTTTGCTTGGAAAACTTTCTCTAAAGGAATTATGAATGCTACACTTGGCCAAAATCTAAAAAAATGCAAACTTAGGTAAATTTGGTTGTCCTTAGTAAAATGGCAATTTATAATTTAGTGAACCCAAAGTGTCTTAAAATAGTTTTGAGAAATTAATGAGATAATTGGACCAATTATTCCATCCAAAACCTTTTTTATCTTTTCATCCATTAATAACCTGGTCAATCTAGACATAAGTTGGTATGTGGGCCAAAATGGCCAACATTTTTAGTGACTCATAAGGAAACATGCCTGTTATGCTTGGAGAACCCAGACCATGTACCAATATTTTTATAACCTCTTGAAATAAAAAAACACCAAAAGGATAAAAAAAATAGAATGGGAACCTAAACTAACAACACAATGATCACTATCCTATAGAACAACATGAAAAGGGGAGAAGAAATTATTGTATATGTTATGCACTTATTGAAACAAAGACAACCCTAGAATAACTAACTTGAAGTAACAAGATTTCCTCTAGGGTAAAATGGGGAATTATTTGGTGCATCATGGAAACTTGAAACATGGTTGATTTTCCTTGATGGCATCTTAATGCAGATAGGATCACTTGATTTTTGTGTCTTCTTGATGATGTAGTTGGGACTCCAACCTCCATTCTCAGGTGTAGGGATTAAAGCTATGGATCCAATACCCAGTAATATTATTTCAAAACTATTTTATCTTGCATAAAAACTACTCTCTCTACCTCACTCATATACTAGATTGGTAATTGAACTGGCATATTTAGATTGACATCTTCATTATGATCTATTTTAGGTAATAGCTTGTCAGACTCTTCAACTTATTGATAAGTATTTAGACTTGGTTGTAATACATCATTTTATTCTTCTAGATGAATATATCCAATAGTAATTATCATAGAATATTCCTCAATCTCCATATGAGGGTAATATAAATTATAAAACTTTGCACAAAATATCTCCAAGTCATCCCAAAAGGCATCTTCATCATGATCAACTGAAAGGAAATGAAGCTCATCAATAATCTTACCATTTGAAACATGTTGATAAAATGTTTATACTTTTTAGATGGAGACATATGAAGGTTATTGATCAATTGCACTTGTTTCATCTTCATCCTCAATAGAGAATGGTATCTCATCTTTTTCATGTATAATGTCCTCTTCATGATGGATGGTAGCTATTGTGTGGTAAATAAGCTCATGGAAATCCCCTTCAACTTTAATAATTAAAGTTTCTTCCTCTTGAATTTCATAAACTATTCTCAACTAATCTTATATAACAATAGTCACCTCTTTGACCTCACTTGCTTGAACTGATTATGAGATTAGATCAATCCCTTCACTGACATAGATTGTGTCTATGGTGATGTACCCCTTTTGATCATGCGATGTTATTTCATCTCCATCTATTTTAGCTATAAATTCCTTAATTGCTTCAAAAAGGATAGGCTCATTCTTTAGGATTGGCATAGTAGATCTCTAAAAGTACTCAACAAGATGAGAAAGATCTAAATATGTTACCATAAGTACCTAATTTTTTTCTTGAGGTTGTTCTTCTTGGATTACTTTCACCTCTTCTTTATACTACACTTTTTCTTGAATGACTTTCCATGAAGGAAAGGACTTTGGCTTCTAAGGATAAATGAGTGGAGTATGAATGATCTCTAGATTGCTCTTTAACTTAACATCTTGAATCATGCTTGGATTTTCTTCTTTCTCTATGGACTGTTGTACCTAATTCCAAGTCATGAACTTGGGTTTAGGAACCTCTGCTTTTTTACTTTTTGTAGCCATGAGTGTGAAGGAAGGAATTGGCTACTGTGTTGACTTTGTAAATACTATTGAATACTAAAGATGTTGATTTGTAAGCTCAATCTTCTTGGCTAGATTAGCCTTAAAATCATGAACTATATCATTTAGTATCTCTTCCTAAAAAATTGAAGATGTAGGCTCAAGTATGATCTCAAAATTAGTCTCCTCATAACAAGCTTCTTCAACCTCCTGAGACCTTTCCTAGATAGACTTCTAGGTAGGAAAACTAGGTAAGGTTGGGGTTCTCTCTTGAGATTTATGATAAACATTAGCTTATTGATCATAAAAGGAAAAGGGTAGCTCTATGGGAATATACTATTGATTAGGAGGACCTGGGGTTTCTCATACACCACTAACCTCTCTTCAATATTTACTATTAGACTTCTAATGTCTAGAATATCAAAACTAAAATTTGAATGTCCTTACCTTATAGAATTTGAACATACCTCTTTAGCTTACCATAGATTTGTTATCATGCTCTAAATTTTATACTTGGAAATCTCCTCATTATATCTTTTTCTAGTGTCTATGCTTATCATTTCTTTCTCATAGCCAATTAGAGCTTTCTTGAATCTTGAGATGGATTATTTAGGGACTTGAATGGACTAACTAGGAGGATAATGAGATTATGAGATTGGTTATAGGACTGGTATGAGATTTCATATTATTTATGAGGATTTGCATTCTCATTATATGGATGGTATGGATCATGATATGATTGATATGGGTCATGAGGATCATACTCAAACTATTGGTAAGGAAAAGAATAATAGAAATCTTCTCTATAAACTACTGTAGCCTATATAAAATCATAAAGATAACTCAAATATGAAAAATAATGTACCTTTGGCCTTGAGATAGGGGCAAAAAAGTACTATAAATTGGATCCAAAGATGAGTATGCTACAAACTCATACGTCAATGGCTTAATTTGGGTCCTATCAAGCATTCTATAACTATTAGCTATCCATATAGCACCCTAAATAGGGGTCAAGTTTGTTGAAGTCTAACCCATATCTGGACTAACATGGGAATGTTCTAAGGCTATGGGTTACCTATATCTAGACCAGACCTCTAAGATTTTTTTGAGACTAGCTCTTTATATTTTATAATTTGGACATTTGCTTTTAAAACCCTAAAAAATTGGATGGGTTGAAAATAATTAAGGATTTTACATAAAATAGAACCTATTTTAATTGTGGTGATGCACCAAGAATTTAATAGATCCACTCTTAAACTTAGAATCTTTAAAACACTAATGAACCATGACAAAAGCTAATGCAATGCTTACTATAGTTTCTATGCAATAGTATTTCATATAGAGGCCAGTTTGATACACTTAAACTAGGGAGCAATGAAAATAAGGTCTGGTTAAAGACACTTAAATTTAGTTGTCCACTATATCTTTAAGAGATCAATGCTGAGACACATTATATGACCTTTAAAGAAAGTTTCTAATACTTAGGTTGAGTTTGGACATGTAAGAGGAAGATAAAATTCACATTTTCATATTAAACAAACATATAACACTAAATATAGATTAGAAAATGACTATAAAATACCCTATTCACTACTCCAAGAGGCATCAAATATAATTCTAGTAGAGTCTATTCATATTAACCTAAGGGATCCAAAACAATAGCTCAAAGGCTATATTTATAGAAGTGAATCAAGAGAGAGGGAATTTTGGTGCTAAAAAGGGGAAATAATCAAGTTTAAATCCATTTGAAAAAAATTTACAACTACCTCCATGAATTAAGTTCACTCAAATCTTTCTTGATTGATCTAGGTCACTCCAGTCCATTGTATCATTACAATATATCCTCTATGATGATCTATGGTAGCTAAAACAATAGGATCAAGTCATTTTCATGTTTTACTGATGTGAAAATATTCAGTAATAGTTTATTTATGTATGTCTAAGTATGGAGAAGGGTCATTTTCATGCAGCTAGCTTTGGTGATAGTCATTAATGTCTATGTGTCTATCTTGACAAGTCCTCAATGGAACCACTCAATTCCAAAATATCAACTCCTAGCCCAATATGGATTGAGATCAAGTTATGATACATTAATTTCCATTTACCTTGGTCAAAAACCAACCCTTTGACCTCCATATAAGTTATTTGGGCTCTCCTTTATTTTGATTGGTCATCAAGAACCGGCTCAAATCCTTGACTCTTTGATCCTTACTCACACCATCAGATCTACCCAAGGTGAATTAACATGATTTTTAGATCCTCTACCTAGACTCATGTGATTTTTCCACTTGTCCATCATGCCTTTGATATTTGAGATTTGTTCAACATTAGATCTAAACACTTGATCAAACGCCAACCATTGATCTATTGGGACTTGCTATTTGAAAGCTAACAACTATTTCATGATATTAAAATTGACATCCTTGATCCCATAAAATTATGTTTATGTGACCATCATTGATGATTGTACAACTACCAAATTTAGGTTCAATAGGATTTGTCTTGATCTATCTTTAAATTTGACATCCTCTTGACTATCATTTGTCATCTTGTAGAATGAGAATTATGTCCCGTGAATTGTCAAATTTAATTACATATGGATTTTTTCCTAAGGTCTATTTTGACATCCACATGAATGTTTTATGATTTTCAAATCCAAATATCTATTTATAGGGGCCCAAACTTGATGTTTGTGCAATCATATTGAGATATTTGAATTTCAATGATCATTTTTTGTGCTTAAATTTGACACTTGCAGAGCTATCTTAGACTTTTTGAAAGCTAGCAGCTATTTTATAATCTTGAATATGATGTTTTTTCACCTATCTAGATCATAAATTATGTGGACTATTTATTTTGGACCTTTTTCTGGATAATTCTTTTGGGCTTTGCATCTCAGCCACTTTCTCTGAAGGAATTTATTTGCCTTATCTTTACCTTGAACAATTACATGTCTTCAAGATCTATGTCTTGGACAAAATTTCCAAAATAAAATTCCCTTAATCTTTTACCTTAAAACAAAATCTCTAAAATAAATCTGTCTTCGAGAAAACTATCTCGAATAATTTTCCTAAAGGAATTGTATCTTTAAGATGGTCCTTTGGCCCTTTTGAAATAGCCCCTTTGCCCTTTTTAAATCCCCTTTATAACTTCAACATTGGACCCTTTATAAAATAAAAATTCCCTTTGGAAACCTTTAACTAGACCATTTTCTTGAGAAACGACCCTCAGTAAATTGTAGTGGATTTTTTGGCGAAGAAAAGTACCCTTCAGGAAAATTATCATAGCCAATTTGCTTGAAAAAGATATCCATAAAGATTTTTTCAAAGGTCCACTTTGTCCAAGAAATTTCCTTTGGAAAAAGTGCTTTATAAAATTTTCTACAAAAAATACCTTTCAATAAAAATGTAGAGGACACTCTTGGTGAAGAAAAGTACCCTCCAGAAAAATTATTTGGGACACTTCCCTAAGAAAAGATCCTTCAAGAAAAGTGTTTGGGATACTTGCTTGAGAAAGTGCCCTTCAATATTTTTTAAAAATACCAACTTATCCTAAATATACCCTTCATAACTTATTAAAAGGACCCTCTTCAAATTAATGACCCTTTAGGGAAATTATTTTGGATAAAATGTCTGAAACAATTCCTAACACTTAGCCAAAAACCTTGAAATAAAAGTCCTAAAAGAAATACAACACTTAGCCAAATAAGGTGGGACAAAACTCCCAAAATAATTAATATTTGTAATTTTATTTTGGGATTTGTTTGGAACACCTTCTCTAAAGTAATTTTGAATGTTATACTTGGCCAAAAGCTGAAAAAGTGCAAACTTAGGAAAATCTAGTCTTGTCCTTAGCAAAATGTTAATTTACACTTTAGTGAACCCAAAGTGCCTTTAAAACCTTTTTATAAATTAATTATATCCTTATAACACTTCTTCCATATATAACAACCTAGTCAATCTAGACATAAGTTGGTATGTGGGCCAAAATGGCCAACAGTGTCACTAGTCATAACTTGTATTTATTGCAGTCCAAAGTTGATTGAGGGTTTGACTTTCTTATGCAAGTGACATAAGAAGGATGTTTGAGTTTTAATTGATGGTTTTTGTATGTTTAAATGTGAATTATTTATTATATAGTGTTTTAGACTCCCTAAGGATAATTTGTATGGATTTTAGAGGTTTGACCAATCCATCCTTAGTATGAACAATTGCTTACAAGTTGACTTTTGTTTCTTTTGTGGTGTTTTAATATGCAAGGCAAATGATTGATAGGTTTTTCATATTCATAGGTGTGTAGTGATTAATGTATTCACTTGAGTGTGTCTTAAGGGTCATATATTGAGTACCTATATTCTTTTAAGTGGTCTTGGATTCTTAGTTTTGCTCTATGAAGTGCTAAAAGAATGAATAGGTATCTATGGACCTATAAGGGCTTCTTAAGGCCTAATTGAAAGGTGATATTGCTTAAGGGTGATATATAAAATATATGGATGACCTATGTAGGTTAATTTTATCTTATTATAAGTGTGATAGAAGCCTTAAGGATTAAGGCATGTCTTATGGTTGACCAAGTAGATGGTGATCATGAAGGCTGTGTAAAAAGCATAAACAAAAGTGAAGGTTTCTAAAGTTGTTAAGTGAAGAATAGAGAAGGGTGAGCATGACTAATCGATATATTTAAGAGCATATAAGTGTGATGGATATTTGTGTGACCTAGAGGTCATATTTATGATGCTATAATAGTGTTATTTCAAGTTTAAAGATTGAGGATGAGTGAAGACGTGTAGAGTGATCTAAAAGGTTATTTTTAGATACTTTGCTTGTGTGTGAAGGCTAGAGAGTGTGAAGGGTTGAAGAGAGTTTATATTCATGATTTATCCATTATATTTAAAGGAAATAATATATCTATAGGTGTTGATATTATAAGGTATTATGTGGGTGATCAATATCTAGGACAAGTGGGTGCTTGTCCATGCTTAGGGGTTGGTGATCTTTGTGAAGTGGTGCTTCACTAAAGTCTCTTATTTGTAAATATATTACAAGACTATAGTCCACTTGTTTATATAATTTAGAGTGGGTTTTATCCCCCATGATCTTGCATAGTTTCCTTTCTTCATTGCAATAATCCATGTGTTATGGGTTATGGGTGTTGATCTTGCATAGTTTCCTTTCTTCATTGCAATAACTAGTTTATATGCTTCATGAATGCTATTATTGATTGGTTAAGATTTTGAAGTTTTGAAATTGGAATTGAATTTCTTGCATCATTGATTCACCCCCCCTACTTTCAATGATTTTATATCTAACAATTGATATCAGATCCATACCTTTTTTGCAAGTTTAACCACTTGAAGGTGATTATAGGTACAATGAATGACAAAGAGGCCAAGATATATCTTGAAGTTGAACTAGTATGTGCCTTATTAGAGATCAAACATCTAGAGGAAGAGAATGAAAGATTGAAGAATAAAAAGGGAATTAAAATTTTTGATCTAACTCCCTCAATATATGTTGAGATTAATGCAAGCATTGATGGTATGAAGACACAAAAAGATAAACTAGCAACAATAGTCAATAATTTGCAAGACATGATGGATAAATACCTGAATCAAATATTAGATCATTTGGAAGGTAAAGTATGTCATATATATAAGGACAAGCAGAATCCTATCTCTAATAAAGAACCTAAAGATGAAAATTCTTATGTTTTTGATGGTTAAGTAAATGGAATGTCTAACATGAATAACTATAGTTATATTTTCAAAGGGTACTATTATACTTGTGATCAATATGGTCATAAATATAAGTAATTTACTTGCTCTTCAAAGAATATAAATGGGGTTTTGTGCTACAAATATAACCAACAAGGACATATATCTAAGTATTGCAAGAGGGACTACTAAAAAGGGGACATATAAGTCATTGACACCATCAAATGGTTCAAGGAAGACAAATATAAGATTAAAGAAAAGAAGAATTAAAATTTAGGTAGTGCATCAAAGGAAGAGTCAATGTTTGTTCAAACTAACTTACGTACCTAAAAGGAAGAAAACAAGAAATGGTACATAGATATTGGATACTCACGTCATATGACAAGAGACAAGATCAAGTTTATCTCTCTCAAAAAACACAATTCATGTTTAATAAGATTTGGTGACAATAGTTATGCTAACATAATTTATAAAGGGTCTGTAAGTTTGGATAATGGTCATACTAGGACTGAAAATGTTTTATATGTAGAATGTTTGAAATACAATCTTCTAAGTGTTAGCTAAATGTATAATCAAAGAAATGTTATGAATTTTCATGATCAAGGATGTGAAGTAAGAAAATCCAAGTCTAGAAAATTAGTTACAAATATTCACAAGGAAAATAATAACTTGTATGTGTTCCATGAATCCAAAAGGGAAGAGTGATTCATGAATTAGTTAGATGAAAGTTGGATTTGGTATAGAAGACTTGGACATCTGAATTTTGACAATTTGGTGAGGATCAGTTTAATTGGATTAGTGAGTCATATGCCTAAAATCACTAAGATTCCTCACAATCTTTGTAAGGCATGGCTTCATGGAAAGTAAACTAATAAAAGCTAAAAATCTAAGGAGAATTCTACCATAGTACCATTGGAATTGATCCACACTGATCTATGTGGACCTACAAGAACTTAAGGTATTCAAGGTGATAGATATTTCATGTTATTAATTGATGACTTTATTAGGATGACTTGGATATATTTCCTTAAAGAGAAATCACAAGCTTTTTCAAAGTTTAAGGTATTCAAAGGTCTTGTTGAAAATGAAAAAGGATCAAAAATCAAGTGTATGAGATCAGATGGAGGAGGTGAATATTGGTCTTATGAGTTTGATAACTTTTATGAAGATCAAGGGATTAGAAGATAATATTATACTACTAGGATACCCCAATATAATGGGGCAGTTAAAAGGAAAAATAGAAATGGACAAGAGATGAGTAGAACCATGCTTCAAGATTTTAAATTATCAGATGGTTTTTTGAAGACATCAATAATACATCAATATACATATTAAATAGATTCCAAGTTAGATTAAATGGTGATAAGACTTCATATTATTTATGGAAAAATAGGGAAGCTAATGTCAAACATTTTAGAGTGTTTGGAAGCAAGTTTTTTATCAAGAGGGATGAATAAAATCTAGGTAAATTTGACTCAAGGTTTGATGAGGGCATAGTCTTGGGTTATTCCTCCATAAGTTCTACTTACATATGTTTCAATAAGAGACTCCATAACGTTGTTCAAATTTATAATGTAAGATTTGAAGAGGGAGGTGACATCAAGAAGCCTAACTTAAAGATAAATGAAACTATAAATAACCTTAATTCAAATGATGAAGGCATATCTGATCAATCATATGATGAAGAGGAGGTAAGACAAGACACTAAAGCTCCATCTATAAGAATACAAAAGGATCATCTAGTTGCCTAGGTAATTGAAGAGGTGAATGCTAGTTTTTAGACTAGAAGGAGAATGTTGATCAATCAAAATCAACAAGACACACTCTAATATCAAAGGTTAAACCTAAAACATTCTTGGAATCTAGCAAAGACGAAAATTAGACATGTGTAATGGATGAGGAACTTGATCAAAAAGTAAAGAATGAAACATGGTATTTGGTACCTAGGCCAAAAGATAAAAATGTGATAGGAACTAAATGGGTAATTAGAAACAAGATGAATGAGAAAGGAGAGGTAAAAAAAAATAAGGATAGTATGGTGTGTAAAATATATGCTCAAGTTTAAGGGATGGATTTTGATGAGACATTTGCTCTTGTGGTAAGAATGGAAGCTATTAGACTCTTCTTATCATATGCAAGCTTCAAAGGTTTCAAAGTTTACCAAGTGGATGTGAAATATGATTTTTTTGAATGGAAACTTAGATGAAGAGGCCTATATTGAGATACCTAAAGTTTTTTCCATGAAAAGTAATTAGGATTGTGTTTTTAAACTAAAGAAGGATTTATATGGTCTTAAACAAGCTCCTAGATCTTGGTATGATAGATTAGACAAGTATCTATTGAGCCAAGGCTTCAAAAGAGGGGTAGTCAATAGTAATTTATACATTAAAATAAATGGCACTCATCAATTAATTATGGTATTCTATATTGATGACATAGTTTTTAGATCTGATAGTGATAATATGAGTAGAGAGTTTTCAAATGCTATGAAAACTGAGTTTGAAATGTCAATATTGGGAGAACTTTCTTTCTTATTAAGATTGTAGATTAACCAACTTGATGTAGGATATTCATTTTATAGGAAAAATACATCAAGGATATGCTAAGGAAGTTTGACATGTTGGATTGTAAGCCAATGAGTACTCCAATGATCATAGGATGCAAGTTAAGTAAATAAGATGACTCACCAAAGGTTGATCAAACCTTGTATAGACCCATGATTGGGAGTTTTTATACTCTACTACTTTTGGGCTTGATATCATGTAAGTAGTAGGCCTTGTAGGCAGTTTTCAAGTTAATCCTAGATAATCTCACATAAAATTAATCAAAAGGATCTTGATATATCTCAAGTGCACCATATAATATGGTTTATGGTACCTCACACATACACTAATGCAAATTGGGTAGGATGTGTGGATGATAGGAGTACTAGTGGTGGTGTTTTCTTCATGGGTGAATTCTTAGTGTCTTGGCTAAGCAATAAGCAAGCCTCTACATCCCTATTAATTATATAAGTTGAGAATATAGTTTTTACTTTTTATTGTACTCAGGTAATGTGGATGATGCAAACCTTAGAAGATTATAAGGTAAGATAAAATGGACCTTATCCTATTTATTATGATAATATTATTACAATTAGTATCCCTTAAAATCATGTTATGCACTAAAAAACTAATAAAATTCCTATTATATATCATTTCTTGAGAGAAAAAGTGAGTAATCAAATTGTCAAATTGGAGTCTATGCCTACAAAAGAGCAACTTATAGATATTATGACTAAACCATTGATAAAAGCAACATTTGAATATGTAATAAAAATCTTGGGAGTCATCTCCTTATATTTGAATCATTATAAGGTTAGTGGTTGATGGGGAATAATAAATTCATGAGTTTGCTCCATAGGTTTGTGATGAAAAGCTTTAAGAAACCTATTCAGGGACATTGGTCCTAAAAGCATGTTTTAGTCAATTTTTTATGCTTAGTTTAGAAGTTCAGATCATGAATAATGAAGGTAAGGTTGACATTGAGTGTGGAGAGGAATTGTGAAAGTGTATTTCATAGGTTTATATGTGCTTAGCTATTCAAAAGTGTCATGCATGACCATTTGTTCAATTTGACCATTTTGTTTAGTATTCACTACCTAGTGTGTGTTCATCTTACAAAACTAATGCATTTGAGGTCTATAAAGCTAACCAAGGGTAAAGGCTAGTTAGATTCGATGTGTCCATGTGAAAAATTTGTTGAGGATATGTCATAAGGATTTTTTTGATCATTCTAATGTGTTTTGGCATAATGACTATTGTGTACACAGGGTCTACATGTACAGTTTGACTAGTTAAAAGTGTCAAATGAATATTGGTGAGTGTTCATAGTGAATTTATTTAATATATAGGTTTATTGACCTAATAAAAGTGTGATCCAAGTGGTTTTAGGTTTTTATTATATTTTGAGGGAAAGTTAAAGTTTTTCAAAGGCTCTCAGTTATGAAAGTCCCTATTTAAGGGCTAGCAGATCAAAAACCATTTCTTGGTTCTATGGGTTCCCAAAGGATTCAAACATCAAAAATTTGTCTATAAGTGTGTAATATTAACCTCCAGGTGTGAGATAATTTTTAGGAGCTAGATTTGAACTAAATATGGTGAGTTGACCTTGTGTCTTTTTTATGCCATAGGTTTCGCACCATATGGGTTAGTAAACCTCCCAAAGGATTTGAGATCATAGGATAAATAATATATTTAAATGGCCAAATGGGTGCTCAAAATTTTCTTTATAGTCATCTGGAAGTGTATAGATTCACCTATGGTTGAGTTTTTATGCAAATAGAGGGCTAATTAGTAGGTCAATTTATGAAGGAGCTATGGTAAAAATGAAGATTTGGATGATTATTCTTATATTTCATGAGGGTGTGTATTAGTGTACTATAGATATGAAATTTCAATCCATGAGGATAAATAAACAAAAAGTTATGGGCTCTCCAAGGTTTGCATAGGGCTAATAAGCCTCTAATCAAGGCTAGTGTGAAGAAGAGTGATTTTTGGTCATGTTATTCAAAAGATAAAGGTATGGTTGTCCCTAAATATTTTTATTAGTTATATTTATACATCATATATGTTTTATTAAGAGTTTTAATGTCCACTCTTCATTTTATGGGTGGCTTGTGAAAGAAAATTTGAAGCTAACTATGAAATTTCATCATAGTTGGAGATGGTTTGAAGGTGCTCAGCGGGTGCCCAAGTTCAGATGACTTAGGGGGAGTCCTCTTAGTGTTCTAAAGGTTTTATAAATCCTATTTGCTTCATATTGTTCATTTTTTCTTCATAGAGCAATGCATGGTCAAAGTAGAGTGTTGCCAATGAGTAGGTTTGAGGTAGTCATGATAAGAAATGGTATGCAATTTGATAGGAGGGTTCTATCATCTCTTAGTGTTTTAAATAATTTTAGATTATATTCCAAGAAAGGAAGAATAAGGAAACTAGATATGGGTATGGTAAAAAAACCTATGTGGTTATGCACATGTTTAATTAGATGATTGTGAAGAGCTCTTCTTTGACTTGGGAGGATGATGTGTAAATAAGACAACACTAAAGCAAATGGTTGGTTAGATAGATAGTTGGGTGGATTTACTAGTGCTAGTTATATCTCATATACAATAACTTCCTTGGGGGATATCAATACACACTTTTAAACAATTAAGTTTAGAAAACATAAGATAAAGTACTTGCATCAATAATCAAAAGATACTAAAATTGAATACAAGAAATACTTGATAAAGAAATAGAATAAAATGACTAATATAGAAATAAGTGGGTCAATACTAATGCTAAATAGTTTAGGTGTGGTTCATAAAATATGTTGGGGGTCTATGAATAGATATATGAAGAGAAAGTTGGATTTGGTTGAGGGTAAGTGGGTGAAATTAGATTATTTTTACTTTTTACCATAATGACTATCAACAATTAGGGTGACTTTCGGTGGTCAAGGAGACCATCTAAAGTCATGGTAACCATCAGTGGTTAGGGTGGCCATTAGTGGTCATTATGGGTTTGGATAGCTTATTGGTTTTAGATAAAATAGTTTACAGTTTGGTTACATAAAGGTTATGTATGTTGTTGGAGGTTAGTTAATGGTCTTGATGTCAAGAGAGAGCCTCAAAGGTATCAAAGGTAAAGCTTTGGTACTTAGGTAGTTGAAAATGGTTAGAAGGCATTCAGGTGGAAGAGACAATGTATGGATTTGTATAACTATTGAAACTAAGTAACTACAACTTAAAACAAGAACAATATACTTAGCTTGTGGTTGATAGTTGATAAATTGAATAAGTCCTAGAGTTGGGATGCTGGAAGATAGAAGAATACTTACACAAGAATCTCTAATATTTTACCCAATAAGTTATGATGATGATTGATGTCATAATTACTCCCCCCTTCTCACCTCATCATCCTCTCTTTATATATAAGGAAGGGAGAGGTGAAAGTGTAGATTAAAGAGGGGTTCAACACCATGTTCTAATTTTATTCTTAACATATAAATTTTTTGAGTGGCTAAGAATAAAAAAGAAAAATGGAGTTGTTGTGGTAGTTAGTGGTTCAGATGATAGAACTTGACCATCAAAAATTAGGGTGATTATCGGTAGTTAAGGGCCAAGGTCAAGTTGGGTTAAAGAGGTGGGATAGTTAGTGGGTCAAAACTAACTTGAGTTAGGTCTAGTTTTTAGTTTAAATGTCATAAATTGGGTCCCTAGGGGGTCTCGAGGTGGTCTAGGGGTGTTTTGACATCTATAACTATAGTGTGTAGTTTTTTAGTGTTTAAATTTTGACCCTTTTGGTTATGTAATTTGTATTATTAAGATACAAAAAATGGATTTTAGGTCAAAGGTTAAGTTACCCTGAGCATGGGAGGAGTTGGTCCCCCTCAAATTAGGAATCGATCAGGTGAAATAGAATCGGGTATAGGTTTGATAAGTGGGTAAGCTGGTGACGAAGGTGGGTGATAGGTTAGGCACTAAAGTGCAAACATGTACACAAAGTATGATAAAAGTGTGATATCCAAGATCATGTATTGAATAGGTTACCATGGTTGGTAAGAATAAGGTTGGTACTAGAAAGACAAATAATAAGTGAGCTATGCGACCATATTTATGCATTGTAGTTGGGTACATTCATAAGTCTACTAGGTAAGGTATATATTTTTTTGGGTATCCAAGGTAGTAAGTTCTCCCTATAAGATAAAAATTAGTCTAGTGTAGTTTTAGGTATTCAAGGTAGGAAGTGATCCTAAGAAGACATAAGTTGGTCACGTGTGCACAAGGTAGTGCAAGATCAAAAAAGTTCAACATGGAAATCATTGTTAGTACAATCAAAAGACCAAGGTAAGGTCATTGGAAAGTATGTGATAGTTGGGATATAAGGATCCATGATGAGGTAATGTGGTTGGTTCTCAATGGAGAAGGGTAATCTCCA